>JASAOC010001819.1:0-10692 GCA_030849835.1 Herpetomonas samuelpessoai
TGTTTCCTCTGTTCCTCCGTTTTATGTTACTACTATTTCACGTCAACCCGCTGGTGCAGGCGATTGAAAGGAAGCTCTTTCGCTTCACCGTCCCCCCGCGGTCTATTACACGTCACCCACGACCACCCCTGTCCCTCTGCGGGTGGTGGTGTGGTGGCCTTTCTTATCTTTATTGCGCTCTCCTTTCCTTTCCTTTTCTTTCTTCCGTGATTTCCTTTTCTCTGTGCTCTCCCCGCAGAGGTGTCGAATCTGCTTCTGCAGCAAAGACGAAGCAGCATAGCAAGGAAAGCAGACTGTATTGAGGTGAACGGCCCAGGCGCTGTGTGCGGGCCCCTGTGATGCACGTGGCTGCTGTCCTCGTGTTTGTCGCTTGGTGTGCGTGGGTTCACTTCTGCCTGACGCGTTGACGCGTTGACGCGTCGCTGTCCCGTGTGCCATGTGCTGTGTACTGTGTACGGTGTATGCTCTCTTCCCTTACCGTCCCTGCAACCCTCTCCACACGCGTGCCACTCCTCGCTAAGATTATTTCGCTCTTTCGCTCTGTGTCTAACAGTCATTCACGCTATAATATCTCTAACACATCTCTAACACATCTGTAACCCACTATAACATTAGTGTTCCTCACTCCCTATTTCTCCTATTTCTCNGCCATGTGCCATGTGCCATGTGCCATGTGCCATGTGCCATGTGCTGTGTACTGTGTACTGTGTGTGCTCTCTTCCCTTACGGTCCCTGCAACCCTCTCCACACACGTGCCACTCCTCGCTAAGATTATCTCAGCGCACCTCCGCGGTGTTGAGCTTTGTCTGTTCGAAAGGACTGCTTTTAGCCGACATTGAGTCTCTGCGGAGTGTTCGTTCCGTACCCTTTCCGTGTAGCTTGCAGAGCGTATTGTAAGTCTCTCTTTCCTCTGTACCGGCAACCCAAAGCGAGTGTCTTCACGAGGCGATTGTTGGTGTCCACAGAGATCGGAGCAGCGGCGTCGATTCTCGCGTCGGTCTGACTTGTGAAAGGATTGGAAAGGGTCAGCAGTGAAGACGTGCACTCAAGAAGCAATTCTTTGTGAGTTGTTATATTTCTAGGTGATTGTTAGCGTAGTCCGTATCCCCAGGTGAACGTGGTTACCAGGTCTACTGACAAATCATCCGTTCTGGGCTCCTGTGTTTGGCTTTTTGTTTTTGTTTTCCTCATCTTGTTTTCTTTTTCCGCCGTGCCTTGTGTACATCGAAGAGCTTGGTCCTTGAATTGCACTGCAAGAAGGCACCACGGCGGCGAGCTGTCTTGTCTTTGCAGTATGTCCCTGATAGACATCCTCCTCGGCGTCGAGATTCCTGAAGGCGTGGAGTTCCTCTTCACCTTCAGTGGGCTCCAGCACATCTTTGAGCTGGAGAAGCAGTACGCCACCCCTGAGGCGCGCGATCAAGCACGCGCGCAGCGGCACCAGCGGCGTGAAAACCGCGAACGGGCGGAGGCGGCGGCGGAACAGGCCCTTGCCACGAACACGGAGGAGGAGCCCGCGACGGGAGCGGAGCCAGAAGAAGTGGTGGATGTGGACGTCCCTGCAGAGACAACGCAAGTGGGAGAGGCTGGTGGCGCGACCGGTGGGGCGGCGAGCGTTGCCTGCGTGACGGCCGCGCAACCGGTGCGGCGGAAACAGACAGCCACGAAGGGTGGTCGGAGCCGCCGCTGCAAAGACGGGCAGAAGAAGAAGGCGCCGCAGACGACGGCCAAGCGAAAGCCAGAAGGCGCGACAGCGAAGCGCAAGGGCCCTTCCAAGACGAAAGGAACGTCGTCTGTCACCAAAAAACCAACGAGGAAGCCGGCTACCTCTAAGGCTCTCGCGATCGAGCCTCTCGCAAAGTACCCGTTCCTGATTGAGTTTGGCGACAACGTTCCGGAAGACGCTCAAGCGAAACTCAGAAGCCTTGCGGACAAGACCATGGAGAGCATTTTCGCACTCTACGATGCGAGTCGTCAGAATGCCGTGCTACTGTGTCTGGCCTGCATGAGCCGCCTGCTTCTGAACCGTGTGTGGAAGCTGACGGGCCGGGAAAGACAGTTCGCTCGGAAGCAGCGTGAGGCGCTGGAAGTGCGGCTTGCCGAGCCGGCCGCGCGGTCCGCTGTCGCAGCGGCGCTGCAGCTGCAGAACCAGCAGCGGGCGCAAGAAGTACGACGACGGGCAAAAAAGCGAGAGCGTGCGCAGGCACTGAAGAAGAAAGAGGAGAAGGAGGAGGAAGAGTGCACGGATGGTCAGAAGACGGACGCACCCCAGCGCGAGAAAAGCAGGGACGCTCCCTCCCCACCACGCTCGCCCTCGTCCTGCTCTTCAGACTCCACGGTAGCGTCCGAGTTGCTGGAGAAGGAAGAGATCGACATGGAGCGCGAGGGCTTGAGCGAGGACGAGGACAAAGTAGCGCTCCTGATGTTTCAGATCAACCGACTCGCGACATTTGCTTTTGACGAGGTGATCCCCATGCACGAATTGGTCCGCATGTTGGGTGACCACCAGAGCTTCGTTGAGTGCGTAACGGTGCGTCCACAGCGACTTCTTGAGGTGTACGAGGAGCAACGGGAAGCGCAACTGACGGTGTTTGAGACGGCGTGGCGGGAAGCGGGAAACTCTGTGGGTCTTCTCGTGGAGATGGCGAGGCGCATTCAGTCACCGCGTACGTCACGCGCGAAGGAGCGAGAACATGATGATGATTGTGCACACGGAGACGGCGCGACTGTTGCAACCACTCGTGGTGGACATGAGACGGAGCCCGCCACTGACGAAGCAGTCACGCAGGCGATGTCGGAGCTGCGGTGCACGCCGCTGCCGTGGGACCGTACGACGTTTGCGAAACTCCTGGCCCGCAACGCTGCCGGCCCGGCTTCCCGCGAGAAGGCGGCGGGAACGACAAAGAAGAAGGCGAGAGCGGGAGGGGTCCCCCAAGAGAAGGCGGAAAGGAAGAAAACAGGGCCACAAGGCGAAGGTCGACGTGGTGCCCCAGAGGCAGCGTCCCCTGAGCTCTTTCTCAGCGATGTGGGGACCTCCATCTTTGATCGTGCGATGTCCTTTTGTCTCATCACCCCGCATGCGCCGCCCATTGAGGTGGCACGGGTTCTCCATTGGATGCTGGCGGACACCACAGAGGTAGAGCTGAGCCCACGCGGGGATGCGGACAGCACTGACAGTGACGGCCACAGCAGCGGCGAAGTCAAGGGTAGCGGCAGCGTGGCCTCTGCCTTGAAGCTGTCTGGTGAGGTTGCGGACGACGCCATTGCACAGGATGAGGTGCTATGGGATCCCAAGGCTGGGGTACTCAGCTTCGTTCACGAGGACCGAGGCACTATTCTGCTGAGACTGCGGAACCCGCTTCCGGCGGAAGTGGGCGACGTGAACGTCAACTTCTACAGCTGTGACGCCTGCAACAACCCAAAAATCACGGTTGGCTTTGACGCCGTCCGCTCTGAAGGTGTCGATGACAAGAGGCATTTCTCTTCGCAGGACAGGGAAACGGAAGGCTATAATGTCTGCCTCCCGTGTGCCTTCCTCATGTACAAGCGTGCCATGCTACGCCTTGCACGCGCGCTGCACCCCGACGGTTCGGTGCGGGAGCGCTTTGCGCATGGACCGGGTTGCGGCCTGCGCGTGGAGGCGTTGCGTGTTGGGGCTGCGCCTCTCTCGCACGAAGGCCTTGGCGGTGGCTGGGAGGTGCGTGTTCGTGTTGCCGTGGCCCCATGCACAGCACGGCCGATGGCGTGGGTGGTGCCGACCGCCGCCCTCCAGGCGATGGGACAGGCTTTCCCAACGCTGTCCCCGGGCGAGCCCCTGACGGAGGCGCAGCGACGCGCGCTGCCCGTGCCAGCGGCGCCGTACACAGCGTTCCAGTCTCCCAGTGTGGTGCCTGCCACCTTCCCGCTGTTGTTGCGCAAGGACAGCGGTGAGGAGGAGCCCCCAGAGACGTGCTCGGTGTGCCTCGAGCCGCTGCGGTCCGTGGGGCCGGCGGTGCGGACGCGCTGTGGCCACTGGTTTCACGTTGCGTGCCTAGAGTCGTACCGTGACGACGCGCGCGGCAGCGGAGAGGTGGACCTTGTGGACGAGGCGGCAGAGGAAACGCAGACGGCGGGAAACGGACGTGGGTGCCCGCTGTGCCGGCGCGCCGGGTTTATGCCCGCCCTCACGGAACGCGTGGCGCTCGAGCAGCACGTCTACAGCCTTGCTCTCTCCCTTCCCGAGGGAGAGAGCGGTTCCTACGTGGACGCCGACACAGGGGCTGTGGCCATCGCTGTGGCGGCGCTCCTCTCACCCGATGGCGTCTACCACAACCCCACCAACGTGGCGGCCTGCGAGCTCTTCTTTGTGAAGCCGCTGACGGCCCCCCGGACGCGTGGTCCATGCAGCGCCACGGGAGCGTTGGCGGCCACTACCCCACCGGTGCGACCCCCGAAGAGGAAGTCCCACATGGTCCAGCGAGCGAGCGCTGACAGCAACACAAAGGCATGACAGAGAAGAAAACGCAAAAACAATGGTGCAAAAAACCAAAAAACGAGGTCCACTCAGCGTGTCGCCCTCTCTCACATTCCCGTGTGTCTCGTCCTTCCCTGATCTCCTTCTGTTCCTCTTTTTTTCTGAGGAGAAAAGGGTGTATCTTTCAACCGATACGTCTCGTGTCAGCGAGCGCGGACGCACGGGGCTGCCTTTTTGTTTCTGGTTGTCGCTGTTATATTTTTTTTTTCATGGACTCTCTCCTTTTTTGTTTTGTTTTCGCTCTCTCTCTCTCTCTCTCCTCCTCAAAACATAAAGACAAAGTAATTGATGCGTGTCCCCTCTGCGGGATGGCATCTTGGAGAGCCGGGAGCAGACGGTGCACGCGCACGCACGCAATGAGCATACCCACACCAAAGGCCCGTAAACACAAACGTGCACGAGCGCTATGTGTGCTTTCTACAAACGTGTCTGACTCGTGCGTGTGCAGTGCGTGTGCACCGCCATGACCCCCGCTCTCTTATATGTTTGTTTCTCCTGATTTCTCAAGAAGAAAACCAACACGAGACAACAAACGCAACAACAGCAAATCGAGTGATTATGCTTTCCGTATTTGTTTACTTTTTATTTTTGTGGCACCGCTGAGTGCTGCGTCACGAGAGAGATATTCTGCGCACGTGTTCCCTTTCTCTTGTCCTTTTCCCTATCCGGATCGTTTTCTCTACGATTCCTCTGAAAGAAAAGTCATTGTGAAGGATGACCAGACGGAACCTGTGTCTTGCGGTCGGTCTCAGGTGTCCCTGGGCCTTCCTACCCTCTTGTGCGTGTCACCCGCATCGCTCTGTGCGCACGATGGGGGAGCTTTGCGAGGAGGACGCATTCCTCCTGGATGATGAAACCGTAATAAGCAGGGTGCGACAGAACGATGGCGTTCAATGTGCTTTAAAAAAAAGTTTACGTCCTCGGATTGGCTTCCAGTGCTTGTTTCTCCCCGGTGCCTCCCGACGACGACGGCTGCGGTCCTATCCCCCCCTACACATCCTTCTCCTCCTCTTCTCCTTTGATTTCCCTGGCTTTGTGCAGGCGTGATATCACGCCCCTCCTTTCCTTCTCTTTATCTACCGCTACCTCTCCACCCACGTCCACACACCCGAAGACCTACAGACGTTTGCTGGCTGAGCTACGTATCCTCCTCTCATCCGTTGCCACCTTTTTTTTTTCGTGTTGACACGTGCCACTCCACTTCCCCGATGCCGCACTTGGATGCATTGCTGAAGCCCCTGTGCACTGGGAGCCACACGATGTCGAACCGCTTCGTGATGGCGCCTCTCACACGCGTCCGCGCGGACGACGAGCATGTGCCGACGGACGCCATGGTGAGGTACTATTCGGACCGTGCCGGGTTTGGTCTGATCATCTCGGAGGCGACGCAGATCCAGAAGGGCTACTCGTGCTTCGCCCACGAGCCTGGTATCTACGGCGAGGCGCAGGTGGATGGGTGGCGCAAGGTGACGGACGCTGTGCACGCGAAGGGCGGCCTCATCTACTGCCAGCTGCATCACGCCGGCCGTGCAGCTATTCCTGAAAACCTTGACCCCTCTCTTGAGGTTGTGGCCCCCAGCACTGTTGGTATAGTACAGCATCAGTGTGCCGGATTCTTCACGAGAAGCGGAGAGAAGGTACCTTATCCGGCGGAGGTGCACGCGCTGACCAAGGCTGAGATTGAGTTCTACGTGAAGCTGTACGCGACGGCTGCGAAGAATGCGATGGCTGCTGGGTTTGACGGCGTGCAGATCCACGGCGCGAACGGCTACCTGATTGACCAGTTCCTGAAGGAGTCGAGCAACAAGCGCACGGACGAGTATGGCGGCAGCATTGAGAACCGGTGCCGTTTCCTGTTGGAGGTGGTTGACGCTGTGTGCGAGGCGATTGGGAAGGAGCGCGTGGGCCTGCGCATCTCCCCGTTGAACCCGTTTAACGACCAGTCTGACAGCAATCCGAAGGCGCTGACGCAGTACATCTGCAAGGAGCTGAACAGCCGGAAGCTTGCGCACTTGGATGTTTCACGAGGCTCGACGTATGATCCCAGCATCCGTGGTGCTGACGTGTGGGCTCGCGAGGTGTACGAGGGCGTGATGTTTACTGGGTGCGGCTTCGATCTCGAAGAGGCGGAGGAGTACCTCAAGGAGAAGAAGGCGGATGCCATCATCTTTGGCAAGGCCGCTATCGCCAACCCTGATCTTGTGCAGCGTGCCGTTGCGGGCGTGGCATGGGCGGAGCCAAACCGAGATACTTTCTACACACAGGGCGAGGTGGGCTACAATGATTACCCTAGGGCGACATGAGGGCGGCGGATATCGTTGGGACGGCTATGACGATTTTCTGTTGTTGTTGCTTTTCTCGATGGAAGTATTTTTGTCGTGTACATGAAAGATGGTTGAGGGGGAGGTGGCAAGCGGCGGCGCAGGCAAGGAGGCCATTGTGGCAGGGAGCTCAGCGCGGTATCGTTCACGTGCCAGAGTCGTTCAGGACAGCGCGAGGACGGGGACGGGGTGTGGTGAAGCAGGAGTGTGGTAGGGCACGGGTGGCGGTTTCGGGGTAAGCGCGTGGGTGTGTGCGCGTGGGGTTTGATATTCCGTCTCGGGCGGAGCGTCTTTCGCCGGCTGCGTGTCAGGGGAGGCGGTGTATGACCCCCCGTTGTGCATGCGCTCATCACAAAACCTCGATTCCTCCTTCTCTGCGATGCACTCACTTCTCACGGTGCCAAGGATACGCAGAGAAAGGGGTTGGGCCTGCGCCATGAGAGCACTGGCGTGTGGTGAGGTTTGAACATTCACGGAGACGAAGGTGGACAGACCTTGTGGTACCTGTTCTCTCTCACACACCAACACCTCCACACACACACAAAAGAAAGAAAGAAAATGAGTTCGTGCAATGAGGAAAGAGCGAGGGCGGAGGTGTAACATCGGAAAAGGTCCTGTACGGCGCAACAAGGTGCACTCCATCCTTCCTCACGAGAAGGAAACGATGTGAGGTGGTGCGTGTTGCTCTCCCCTTCCTCTTGCGGCTGGGGTCGGTTTTTTTAAAAAATAAATTTACTGTCTTGTTGTTCTTCGTGTTCTACCTACGGAATGCAATTGTCTGTTCCCTTTGAGTTCTTTTACCTTTCCCTCTTTTTTTTTTTGTCACTACCGTTCCAGATTCCTTTGAGTTTCACCATCATCGCACTTTCTTCTTTGCTCTAGTGTCCTTCACCCGTAACGATCGCAGATTTCCGTGTCACAGAGTGCTGTTCCAAAGACCTGTTGGATTTTGGTTAGGCATCGTGACCATGTCTCAGCTAGATGAAATGCTGAAGCCGCTGTGCATCGGCAACCACACGATGGCGAACCGCTTCGTGATGGCGCCGCTGACGCGCTGTCGCTCCGACTTCACACACGTGCCGAACGATTCCATGGCGAAGTACTACTCGGACCGTGCCGGGTTTGGTCTGATCATCTCGGAGGCGACGCAGATCCAGAAGGGCTACTCGACGTGGGCTCGTGAAGGGGGCCTCTACGGCGAGGCGCAGGTGGATGGGTGGCGCAAGGTGACGGACGCTGTGCACGCGAAGGGCGGCCTCATCTACTGCCAAATCCATCACGGCGGCCGTGCGACGGTACCTGTCAACCTGGACCCTTCCCTGGACGTTGTCGCCCCGAGCGCCGTTGGAATTACCAAGCATCAGTGCCCTGCCGTCTTCGCTGCTGACGGCGTGAAGCAGCCGTACCCTACCGAGCCGCACGCACTCACGTTGGAGGAGATTCCGTTCTACGTGAAGCTGTACGCGACGGCTGCGAAGAATGCGATGGCTGCTGGGTTTGACGGCGTGCAGATCCACGGCGCGAACGGCTACCTGATTGACCAGTTCCTCAAGTCGTCTTCGAACCTACGCACGGACGAGTATGGCGGCAGCATTGAGAACCGGTGCCGTTTCCTGTTGGAGGTGGTTGACGCTGTGTGCGAGGCGATTGGGAAGGAGCGCGTGGGCCTGCGTCTGTCTCCGGTGACGGGCTACAACGACATGTCCGACAGTGATGTCAAGGCGCTCACACAATACGTTTGCAAACAACTGAATAGCCGCAAGTTAGCCTTTCTCGATGTCATTCGCAGTGACGCACATTCGGATGCGGGCGGCGCTGACGTGTGGGCCCGCGAGGTGTACGAGGGAACACTGATTGTCAGCAGCGGCTTTGAGATTGACGAGGCGGAGAGGTACGTTTCTGAGAAGAAGGCTGACGCGATTGCGTTTGGCGTGAAGGCGATTGCGAACCCCGACCTCGTGCAGCGTGCGATCGCTGGCGCTGAGCTGAACCCGCTGCGTCGCGAGTTCTTTTATGTGGGAGGGGAGGAGGGCTACAACGACTACCCCACCCTCTCTTAAAGAGAGGATACATGTCACCCCCCTCCCCCTTTCCGCATGATCCCTTTCGCTCATTCGCACATGAATCGCGGTGGTAAGACGGCTGCGTGGTGTGTGTGTGTGTGTGCGTGAAGCCGCATGAATTCGCCTTTAGCGCCCTTCGTTGCTTTCTTTTCTTTGGGTCGCCCTCGTGTTTCCCGCCCCTGCCCCTGTCACACGGGTGTCATCACCATGGGGTGCTCTCGGAGTCTCACTCTATCGTTTCACAGATATGTTTTTTTTTTTTTTTTTTGTGTTTTCACACGCTCCCAATTCGCTCCACTCTGTTCGCAGAACAGGTTCCATCCAGTGTTGTAACGCCCCTCTCTGACCTCCTTACGCCTTTCCTCTCATGGACGTCTCTTCCTCCGTTCTTTTCTTATTGTGTTTCATGAGGTCAGTGAGCAAGGATGCGATAATTTTGTTTCCCTTTTGAAGAAGAACAACAAAACGAAAAATAGAATTATTTTTTCTATTCTGTTATCACTGACGATCTTTCGCTTCGACTCCTTGTCTTTCTTTTCGCTTGTCCATTCGGGGTTCCCTTTTTTTCTCTTAGTGTTGCCACCCCCTTTGTGAATACGGGTCCACGCTCCAACACCTTCTGGTCGAGAGATGGGGTTTCGCTTCGTTTGCAGCTCCCTGCGGACCGTGCCAGTGGTGATGGTAATGGTGGTGGAGGTCTCACCACGGAGTGCCTCTTCTCACACAGTGCCCCGATCTTGTCTGTTCTTTCCTTCTCCGTTGACGCACACTTCAGGCAAGCCAAAGTAATAACGATACCGAAGGAAGCGACCGTTATCTTCGATTTCAGTGAGGCTACATTCTCGCGCTCTGCTCTCCAGAGGGAGATATATATATATACAGAAAGTGTCTGTGTGATTCAGTCGCACACTGTCATGATATCACGGCGCAGTCGTCAGTGGTGCTATGTGATTTGGGTTACAGCAATGAAGAAATACAACGAGCTATATAATAGTAAACATGCCAGCGACGTCCCCTTTGTCTTTGCCTGCATCTCGAAACTTTTCCTTTCATCTTGAGACCAGTTCTTTCACGCACCGACTCGTTTTTTTTTCTTTACCTTTCACGCTTCCCCAGTGTATCTCTCTCCTTCGCATTATCTTGAGTGCTTGCCATTCCACTGACTGCTCACGGAGAACAACAAGCACCGTCATATTTATCGCTTTCTCTTTCGCTGACCCCGTGTCTTCCCCCATCTCTCCCTAGCCCTACGCGTGTTGTCGCCACGACCAGCTTCCCTTCATCCCTCCGTGCGCCATCATGCCTTCGGTCAACGAAATGCTGAAACCCTTGTGCATCGGCCGTAATGTCATGGCGAACCGCTTCGTGATGGCACCGCTGACGCGCTGCCGTGCGGAGGCGGACCACGTGCCCGGTGAGGACATGGTGAAGTACTACTCGGACCGTGCCGGGTTTGGTCTGATCATCACAGAGGCGACGCAGATCCAGAAGGGCTACTCGACCTTCATCAGCGAGGGCGGCATCTACGGCGAGGCGCAGGTGGATGGGTGGCGCAAGGTGACGGACGCTGTGCACGCGAAGGGCGGTCTGATTGTGTGCCAGATCCACAACGGCGGCCGCTCCACTGTTCCTGCGAACCTTGACCCTTCTCTCCGTGTAATCAGTGCTGGGACCGTGGGCATCGTGAACCACCAGTGCCCGGAGGGTTTCGCTGCTGACGGTGTGAAGCAGCCGTACCCTGCGGAGGTGCACGCGCTGACCAAGGCTGAGATTGAGTTCTACGTGAAGCTGTACG
>JASAOC010001820.1:0-10699 GCA_030849835.1 Herpetomonas samuelpessoai
AAGATGGTGTGGAGGAGCCTGATGAAAGGGCGTAGCGGCTGACCTCGCCGTCCACACGGGGGTGCCGCCACCGGCCGCCCCGGTTCGCCTCGTCCAACGGGGTCGTGAAGGGCCCCAGAGTGAGGACGCGGAAGCCTTGCACCATCTCTGCCGCCCGCACAATGGCCTGTTGCACCCACGGTTGCACCTCCCCCACCGCCAGCGCGCCAAGGTCCACCGCGTTGTCGGACAGCGTGCCGGGGAAGTGGAAGTGCACGCGCAGGGAGGCGCCACGGACGGCGCTGGGGTCGCCTCCCGCTGCCAGCGAAGTCCTGTCGCTCCGAGGGCCAGAAACGGCGCTGCTGGCACTGGCCGTGTGGCCCGTCTTGCTCACGCTCTTGCTGGCGCTGGCGCTGGCGGCGGCGGCGGCTTTCCCTCCCCCTTTGACCGCACGCGCATTTAAAGGACCGCTCTTCTTTCGCGGCACCGCTGCCGGCGGACGCGGCTCTGGCGAGCCGTCCCGCTCATGCTGGGCGCGTCCGCCGCCCTTCTTGTTCACCGAGCCAGACAGTGGATCCACGTCAGCCTCCTTGTGCGCCGCGTGCTCTGTTGTCGGAGACGAGGCAGGATTGGGTGAGAGCAGCACGCGGGGGATGTGGGCGTACACACACACGACCCCGTCACTGTCGCTGAGGTGAGTGTCCGGCCGCGGAGGTTCAACGGAGGAGGGAAGGAGGGCCTCATCGACTTGGGGTGAGCGGAGACGGCTGCTGTGGCGTGCGCCACCGCCACCACTAGACGCCTTCTTTGTCGGAGACACAGTGGGCGTTGTACCAGGCGTCCCCGTCGCCGCCGCTGCGGGGGAGGAAGAGGGTAAGATCGCAGGGGCCATCACCGCACACAAGGACGCGACCACCGCCTCCACACTCTCCAGCCGGGTTGCGTTGGAGGTGGCCTGCCTGGGGAAGCGCAGAAGCAGCGTGCAGGTGCCCTTGTTTGCCAGAATGCAAGGAGACGGGAGCAGCAGCTCGCCTCCTTCCCTCATGCGTTTGGCCATGACAACATCTTTGCCCATCACAGGTGCCGCCGGGGTGGTGGAGGCCAAGCTGAGGCCACCCGTGCTCGCCCCCAGGTCATCGACGTGGGCATTCTGCGGGCCCATGTGCGCCCGGCTTGAGGCGGGACCTTGACCAGGGGTTTGTTGGGGCTGGTGTTGCTGCGATTGCGGTTGGAAAGGATTGTTGTGTGAGAGAGGAATCCCGCGAAGCTCTAGCGCGATTTGCATGTTGCCGTTGTCGTCGTCGTCACCGCCGCCACGTCGCGTGAAGTGGCGCTGCGAAGGCTGGCGCGGCATCACGGGCAGTGAAGCCTCTGGTGTCGCCGGGGATGGATGGGATGGCTCTATCGGGGGTGTCGTGCGTGTACTTGGGGTGGGTATGCTGTGGGCTTGCGTGCCAGCTGCAACCGGGTTCGCGCTTGGGTCGAGGCTTGCACCGTGGGTAGGCGGGGCATCCGCCACCGCATTACCACCACCACCACCGCTGCCAGTAGGGTCGGCCTCCACGAGATGCAAGTCCACGGCCAGCTGGGGCTCATTCAAGGGGATGGAAAACAGACGACGCTCCTTGAGCAGGGCGGCGGCGGTGGCGGAGAGGACACGGTGGTGGCCTGGCGCCGGAGTGTAGCCTCTACGGACATCCATGGGGGACGGCAGTGAATCCACCATCTCCTCCAACTGCGTCCGTGCGCTGGGTGTGACGGCGGCTGTCACGGCGTCGGCCACACGCGGCGGCAGTGGGACACCGTGGTGCGAGTAGACAAACTCAAGACAGTACACGGCGCCCTCACTCGCCGGAATCCAGTGCCCAGGCGGCGCGCTCGACATGGCCCCAAGGGGAATGTCCGGCACCAGGGGGTTCCTACGCGCCGCGTTGCCGGCACTTGTGTTCGTGCTCCCCGCGCCGCCTCGCACACCCTTGCGTACAAGCCGCAGACGACCATAATGCCGTGTCAGCGGAAGCTGAGCAGAGCCGCTGCGGTGACGGGACGGATGGCCGCCGCTCCTGGCATTCATGGGGGCGGTGCTGCTCCCGCTACCGCGGCGGCTGCCAGGCGACGGTAACCCAAGCGGTGGCGGCAGGTGCGCAGGGCCGCCGTGAAGATGGTCTGTGGGGAACTTTTCGCCCTCGTGGTTGGCGTGCTCGCCACCGCCATGGTCCGCTCCTCTGGCGGCTGCGTCCTCCTCGCTGTGAGGCTCGTGGCGCTCCGCTGCGTCGTCGGCCGGCCTACCTCCCCGCGACACCGACTCATTGCCCCGTCGCTGGAGGAACGCCTCGCTCACGGCAGGGAACTCATCGCCCACGCAGACGGCCTCACACACAACGCCTTCGAGAAGCATCTTGAGCACTGCCATGCGCTGCAGCTGCTCCTCGTCGTGGTAGCTGCCCACCAGCGTGAGGGGCGCGTAGGCGGCGGCGATGGTGTCGGCCAGAGAACCGCGTCGGCTGGCCGCGTTCACCGACGCTGCCATGGCAGAAGGTGCGCCAAGATGTTGGGTCGTGGTGGTGCTCTGCGCGGCTGTGGCCGTGTTGGCTGTGCCCACGCTGCCGCTGAGGCTGGCGGGGGCCGCGCCAGCCGGTGCAACCGATTCTGTAGTACGGACTCGCGCAGGCTCGTGGTAGAAGGCAGCCTCCAGTGGATTCGGAACCTCCACCACGGCGTTGGCAGCGGCAGCAGTCGCCGCCGCTGCTGTGGCGCCACTGGGTACCGTGATGGAAGACGCCATCGCCGACAGAGTGCCCATCGTCGACGTGGACGCTGCCACCGCCCCACTCGTTGGTGGACGTACACGTCGCTTCCCGGACGGCGTCGCATCGGTATCGCGATTGGCCTGCTCCCCGCTCGCCCTGACACCACCCAACGCGTTGTACAACGCCTCCAGCTCGTCGTCCTCCTCGGAACGGTCACCGCTGCTAAGACTTCTCATTGTCGCGGACGCGTGATAACCCCGTCTACCTTCGTCCGTGACGCCGCGTTGCTCCCCTTCACCGCCGTGACTGGCATCGCCTGCGTCGCCACCTTTGGCGGTTGTACGCTGCTGCCGCTCCGTGAGGTAGGCCTCCACCTGGGTCAACGCCTCCTCCGCGACCTGCTGCAGCGTGGGTGGTGGCGTGGTGACTCCGCTTCTGGCGTGATCGCTCGCACTGTTGTTGTTGATGTTGTTGTGGTGATTGCTGCTCATGTTGGTGGTTCGTGACTTGCCTGGGGGACCTTTGCGGTTCTTGCCAGGGCTGGGCTTTCGTCTTGACGGCGTGCCCGGTGCAGGTGACACTGGCGTGCTTGCAGTCGTGATGTAGTCCTCGATGGGGCTTACCCGGTGGCTTCGCCGTCCCTCCGCGTTGGCTGGCAGTGCCGATTTGATGGGTGCCATCACAGCTGGCACCACCACCTTCTTGGCGGATTGCACGAGCGACTGCAGCGCCTCTGGATCCAGGAGCACCTTCTCCATCAGCGCCACCTCGACCCGTAGCGCCGTCAGCATCTCCTGTCGCAACGCCCGGGCCCACAACCCTTCCCAGATGCCATCGCCCAAGGCGTAGCACGCTGTCTCCATGCGCAAGGCAGAGAGCTCCTGGGAGAGAAGCACCTGCTGGTATCCAATCTCGCGCATCTCTGCATCGGTCACCACCTCTGAATCCATGTATGTTAGCGAGTTCGCCACCGAGGCGGGCGGAGGGGTCGGCGCAGCAGCAGCAGCAGCGGTGGCGATCCATGCCGAGGTGACCGAAGCGGCAGCGGCAGCGGCACCACCACCAGCGGACGCAGGCGGTGGGGACGAGATGGGAGTAAGGGACTGGCTATTGCTGGTTGCGTACGACAGGTAGGACGTTTCATTCGCGGGGTCGGCAAGGGTGCTCACGTTGGGGACATTCGCGTCGAGTCTCGGTGGTGCGGGAGGTGGGGTCGCGGGTGCCAGGGGCAGGAGCCCTTTGCTGCGCATCTCCTCAATGTCTGCGTTCACACCCGCGTCAATGTCCTCCTGCGCAGACACGCGCTGCCGCAGAACATTCACACACGACTGCAACGCCGCGTTGTGTGCCTGGTGCTCTCGCACCTCTTCCGTGGTGGTGCGCACCTGACGTGAGAGCTCCTGGCAGTAGGGATCCGCTGGCAGTGGGCTGGCGTTTTCGCGTGCGAGCTGTGCATTGAAGCGGTCCATCTCATTGATGGCCGCCCTCATGTTCAAGATTTCCGTTTCAATCTTTCGCTTGGCCGCCTCGACGCGGCGGTCGCGCTCCAGTGCAATGTCCCGGATCGCCTCCTGCACCCCAGCGTCCTCGCTGGCCTTGAGCGGCGCAAAGTGACGCGCGACGAGGGTGCGCAGCTTGTACGCACGGACCGCGGAGGCGGGAGCATCGGCGGGAAGCGTTGTGAGAGCTGTGAATGAGGTGGAGTCCTCGCGCGGGGCCGACGGCGAGAAGGAGCTCTGCCGTGCGGGGCCCGCGATGCAGTCCGCCTCGCCTGTCTCCTCTCCCTCCGCACCAAAGGAGCCGTGAGAGCTGCTCACGCGACTCATGGTGAGCGTCGTCGAGTTGTCCAGCGCGGCGCTGCAGCTAACACTGGCACGGGCATCGAAGCCGCCATAGGCGCCTCCGCCAACGCTACCCACAGAGCCCCCTCTGTCAAAGAGGCCTCCACAGGTCAGGTGAGCGAGACGCACCTCGGCACAGATTTGGTCGTACCGCTCCTGGGCGTGGGTGTAGGCTGCCTCGATCTTGGCCTGCTCGGGGTCGACCAAGTCCGCAAAGATATCAAGAAGCCCGCGCTTGTTCGCATCGCCAGCGAAGCTGTGAGTCTGCACCATGGTGTGACGCACCTGGTCCGCAAACTTCAGGGTATTGAGGGTGTTCACGCCAGAACATGGAGCGACGTGAACGAGAATGAGCACACGGCCACCTTCGAGGCAGGGACGCAGCATGCGAGTGAGCTTAGAGTCACGGTACGGAATGTGGCTGGAGCGCTGGTACAGCGCGAGCACGACGGAGGAAAGCGCAGAGAGGGACTTGTTAATGTACTGTGCCTCGCGCAGCGCCTGGCCGCTCTCCACCTGTGACTCCTTGAGGCGCTCGCTGCCCGCCAGATCCACCATCGCGACAAAGGAGTCCAAGGGCTGTGCCGTTTCGTGCAAAACCTCTCCCGTCGTCACATCCGTCACCTGCTCCTGCAGCTCAAACCGGAGCTGTAGCACAAACACCGCGTGCGAGCGTGAACTGCGCTCATTGCGTGCATGCGGTGCCGTGACGCGATTGCGGCGCGCCAGCCGATACGCCCGCCGCAGGTCCTCGAGCGACTCTATGGGGAGACCGCCTCCCGTGTTGGCGCGTGCGGCGGCATTCGCACGGTTGCCGGAGCTGGCGTTCGCCACGGCCGTCCGTACCGCGTCCTCGCGCGCTTGGTCAAGCCGGCTGCACGTCGCCGCGAGGCCGCCGGTGTCGCTCACGTTGGCGATGGGGCGCTTTCCAGGATCCATGAGGTCACTCAGCTCGTCACAATAAATTTCAATCCCGTAGAAGGTCAAGTCCTGCAGGGTGAGGGAAATGGTGCGGCGCGTCGGTTGGCCAACACCCTTGGCCGCGCGCTTCTTTGCCTGTGCTGGTGATGGTGTCGACTGCCCCGCGGTTGAGGCTGAAGGTGCGCCTGCACGCTTGCCGGACGATGCCGTGGCTGTCGTGGAGCCACTTGTGCCGTAGGACTCCACGGTGTTCAGCGTGGTCGTTTCATGCCGGCGGTCCAGCAGCACACGAACCAAACGAGGCAAGATGCCCATCTCCGTGGTACGCATGTTGTCCGCTCCGGTGCCCCCACCGCCACGGCCGTTGCCATCGCCGCCCGCATGCCCAGACTCCAGGAGCATGGCGCGCCGCTGGCGGTCACGGTACCAGGTGTGGTCAAAGAGGGGCCACTCGTCGTCATCTGTGTCCTCCTCGGAGACCTGCGCAATGCTGTCCTCGAGGGCCTCGCTCGCAGCCGCTCTGTTGGCCGCGTTAGCAGCCTCAACGGCCTCGGGGAGCACTGCGTTCGCACTTGACAGGGTCTGGCTCTGATTGATAGCGCGGTTGCTGGTGCCCGCCTTGACGGGAGCGCCCGTCGTCGTCGCGACATAAGAGTTGGAGCGACCATTGAAGACGCCCGTCACCATGCTCGCCCGGCGCGAAACACCTGTGCCCGCCGTCCCCGCCCCGTGGCCCGTGCCCAAGGAGGACGACGACGTATTCCCCATCATGCTAAACGTCTTCCCGCTGCCTGTAGGGCCGTAGCACAAAATCGTCACATTCTGCGCCAGCAGTGCCTCATCCGCGAAGCGCAAGACGCTGTCCTCAAAGACCTCCTCCTGCGTGGCGCTCTCATCGTGAATAAACTCAAAATTGAAGTGTTGCTCGTTCCCCACACCCCACTCCGCGCCGTCCATGGCCCCGCCGCCGCTGCCCACGACCATGGAGGCGCCCGGGGTGCCTGGGCGGCCCTCCTTCGCCCGGGAGTCCCGGCGGCGACCCTTGGCCGCGGTGCCTGCCGACATGCCGCTAAACCGCCGCTGCGGGGGTGAAGGCGTCGCCGCGTGTGAGGCAGATTTGGTCGGTGACAGCACCTGCCCCGCACCGCCGCTGGTCCCCAGCCCTTCCTGCGCAGGTGAGGTGCGGACGCTGTTGGCGCCCTCGTTCGCCGCGCCGAGTCCGTTGCCACCGGCCGAGCGGCTCCCACGGGATGTGGAGCCCGAGAAAAAGTTCCCCAGCTTGGGTAAGGGGAGTGGCGTGCTCGTTCCACTCATGCTGGATGAGACGGATGGCTGCATGAGCTGCAGGGCGGGTGGCGAGCTGGAGGACAGGTGACCGCCCGAGAGCCGTTCGCTGCCTAGCTGGTCGCTCACCAGGCTCTGCTCACTCACGCTGCGCGAGTGCGTATGAGCGTGGTGGCTAAGGAGGCCAACAACGCCGTCGCCAACTGGCATGCCACCGCTAGGTTCGCCCAGGGGAACTGGGGCAGGGGAGCCACCCTTGATGCCGTGCTTGTCGCCCTGTCCAAGAACCACAAAGGACTCCACGCTCGGCGAGGAGTGCGAGCGCGTGTCCAGGAGCGGCTGTATGGGCTGAGGCTGCTGTGCGCCACTGTGCTGGGGGTGGAGGGCGGCGGCGGCGCTGATAATCGGTGCGTGGCCGTGCGAAGAAACCTTTGCCTTGGACGGAGGCAGCGTCGGTCGGCGATCATTCACGCGAGCGGTGCTCATACTGCTGCCGCCACCGCCCTGGCTTACAGATGTGCCGTAGCTCCCATTCGGGCTAGAATTGGTACCCGTAGGCGCACGCACGACCAGATTCTCGTGATCCAAGTACCACACCTTACGCTTCTCGCTGCTTTCATTCAAGTAAGACAACAGGGGCCGGACTCGGATGTGGACGATGGGCGCCATCGCTCGCGGAGAGGAGGCAGAGGACACCAAGGCAGCCGCCGCGGCCCCACTGAGAAGCCCGCCGACGCCTGCATGGCTGGCATTCGTGTGACTGGTGCTTCCACCGGTGCCGCCATTGCTGCCTGCGCTGGTGGTTTCCCGTCGAATGTCGCGGCCGGTCTTCAGCCCGCGGTTCTCGTGCGCTGTCTTCTTGGGGGGTGCCTGCAGCTGCTGCAGGTGCGTGGGAGCGGCCCTGGTCGACGGGGCCGGTGAGCCCTTGTCGCCCAGGATGCTCGCGGCGTCACTAGAGGCAGCAGCCGCGTCCGCGTCGCGACTGTTTTTTCGCGTGTCTGGGTCCTTGGCGGAGGCCGGGGAGAGGGTCCGAGCACCGCGGCGGCGGTTGTTCTGCGCTGGTGGTGGTGGTGAGGCGGCAGTAGATGCAGGGGACACCGACGGCAGGACCTGCGCCCCTCCGCGTCCTCGTCCGTGGCCTAACGTAGGAGACGATGGCCGTCGTGGCGTGGTGCGTGTGGCGCGTGGTGTGCCAGGGACGGGGCCAACGGATCCCCGAGTGTACCCTGTGGTCCCTACAGTTGCCTTATTCGTCGCTGTTGACGTGGTAATGGTGGTCGTGGTGGCAGGGGACGGGGCTGCCAGGCTCTTTCTGCTCGCAGCCGCGGGTGATGAAGCACCACCGCCGACGACAGGGCTCCGACTACGGTTAGGTGTCCGGGCGGATCGCAGTGCATTAGGTGTACCGGCACGTGGCGTGCCATTGTTGGAGGAGACGCTAGGAGAGTGAGTTGCACCAGATGATGCCGTGGTGGCGTCGCGAGTAATGGTGGAGGCAGATTGAGGTGGAATGGCGGCGTGCGCAGCGGCTGCTGCTCCTGCCTTGGGGGAGGTCTCCCTCCGGCCGTTGGCGCCCACGGATGCACGGCGCATGGTAGCAGTGTGCGCTTCAAAACAAAACTGTGTACGAGGGTGAAGCGGGAAGAAAAACCCCCGCAAGTAGAAAACCCAGTGATGAAATGAAAAGCCTCACAAATAAAGAGCCGAAGCAACAGGAAAATAGGCGGACAGCCAGAAGAAAAGAGAGATTGTGGGAAAGAGACCACAGATTCGGTCGGTGTATTCTTTTCTTTTTTCCAAAGAGCGACCCACTTCTGGTCCCAGCGAGACTGCCCTCTCTTGAACAACGATGGAAACTACCTGGTGGTGGTGTGAAGATACAGGTTCGCTGAGGGAAATCGCAGGAAAGAATACGTGAAACAGTGTGGTGGTGCAGCGAGAAAAACAAGACCAGGCAGAGGTTAACAAACGAGAGAGGGGAAAACCAAACGGTACCTGTTGCAAGAGTGCGTGCCAAAGAAAAAAGAAACAATCACAAGAAGAAAACTCACCGAGAAAGCAACCCAAAAGTGTCAATGGAACCTCCAACGTAGGAACGACAGAAAAAGAAAAGAAAAGATGGTGGATGATGTGTGCGTGTTGTCGCGTATATGCCGATTGGTAACGGAGTGGTGGATACAGAGCTGGCTGAGAAAGCGGAGAAAACGAAGCGCGTCTACGCAGAATGCTGACTGTACAAGAGAAAAATAAAAGAGATCGACGAAGAGGAGGGGAGAAATGGGAGGGAAAAAAAAAACGCACAATACAAAGAAACAAACAAAGGAGAGACGGCGATAGATCTCACAAAGAAAAAAGGGGGAAGACACGCCAAGAGCGGCAGGACAGCGAATACACGACGTTACCAAGGACAAACCAAAAAAAAAAGGAAAAGAAATGCTGGCGGTCTGAAACAGTGATGTGTGCAGTAAATCAATTTTAAAAATACGGAGATAATTCTTTTTTTTTTTTGAAACGGAAAGAAAAGACGACGGCACTGGGAATAATTTACAGCGGAGAGAAAATCGACGGACAGGAAAAAGAACAAAAGTGAATAACTGTGAGTGAGGAGGGGCGTGTGTAGAGGGCAGAGTGCAAAGACACACAGCAAAAGCGAAGAGGAAACAGGAACCAGAGACAAAGAAGAAGAAGGAAGAAAAGAAAGAAACAAATAGAGCAGGTCGGAGACCACACTCGAAAGCCAAGGACGTGAACCAGGGCGAGGGGCAAAGTAAATGTGTCCACGAGACTCAATTTCTAGATGCGTGTCCTTTCTCTTGTCGTTGTTTTCTTTTCTTTTTTCTTTTCCTTCCTTTCGGTGTGCTCGGGCTCTCCGCTCGGAGCTGTAGGCCTCCTTCCTTGTCTCGATAATGTAGCCTGGTGCCCGCCTGCTGCTTCCCTCTTCTGGCCTTCCCTCGCTCTTATTTTGTTGCTGTTGCTGCTACACTTGAGTATCTTTTTTTTGTTTTGTGTGTGTGTGTGTGCGTGTGTGTTGTTCGATAGAGAGGGTAAGTGGGGGGAGAGAGGAAAGGGTGGTGCGTCGCCATGGTGATTGCTTCTCATTTATAGTTGTCACTTCTTCGCTAGATGAATTCGTGGTGCCCCTCACTCTCTGGAACGCACACGTCCTATCGGTTCCCTGCCCCCCCCCCCCAATGAAGAACGGTGGAGGGCGCCGGAAGAAGAGGCAGAAAAATCCATGCATCGCTGTCCCCGCCTCTCTGCATCAGCGCGTTCCACCAGCGCACCTCAACTCATGAATCCACAAACCTTTAACGCAGCTGTTGTTGCTGTTTTCGTTTAGTACTTGTCTTTCTCATCCTTGTCTCTTGAAGGGTGTATGATTCTCTGACGGAAAGGAAGCATCCATGGCCGGTCAAAGGCCATCGGAACGCGAATGAATAACGAAAAGCACGCACAATGAAAGAGAAAGTGAACTAGCAAAGTGGAAGAGACTGAACTGATGTAACAGCCTTTGAAAAAAAAAAAAAAATCATTGGTGCGGAGGAAGAAGACAGTGGGGATTAGCACCGTTCAAAGACCTTGTAGAGGGACTCCACGGTGACCACCGACTGCACCGTCCCGTCAGACAGCATGTCCACAGGAGGGATGAACAGTCTGGCGCTCTTCAAGCACGGAAATAAGCCGAACTGAATCGCCTTGGTCAACGCCGCCCGCTGCGATGGGGTGATCGTTGCGTGTCGCGTCTGGCCTTCTGACTTCACAGGATCACTGGCATGTGTGTCTGCGTGCCCGTCGATGCTGTCCTCCTCCTTGTTTGCGAGCAGGTGCTCCACCGTGAGGCCGTACAGCACGTCGGCGATCAGCCGGGCAACCCGCACAAAGCACTCGCGCTCCGCCTCGACGGCGGCCTCATGCGGTGACGCG
>JASAOC010001821.1:0-10761 GCA_030849835.1 Herpetomonas samuelpessoai
GGCGCACTTCTTCGCCAGTGCGATCTTCTCCTTTTCTTTGTCCTCGTGCCGGAGCTCGAGTTGCCGCTTGAGCAAGGCCACCTCGCTCTGCAGCTCGCTGATGCTGACCTCGCGCTCGCTGATCGTGCCCTTGAGGGCTTCAACGGTGCTGCGTAGTTCCTTGGCGGCCTCCGCCTGGGCATTGGCACGATCCTCCGCGCTTCGAAGCCGCCGCTCCGCTTCCTTGGCGAGCTTCTCTGCCTCAGCACGCTTGTCCTGCTCGGCGTAGAGCTTCTGCTGGGACTGCTGAATGAATTCCTTGCGCACCTTGGCGCGTGCCCGCTCCTCCCGCTCCTTCATCTTCTTCCAAAAAGCATCGCTGGCTGCTGTGGCGTGGATGCCGGAGATGGTCGACACGCGGGTGACGTCGCTGGGGGCAGCGCCGCCACCACCACCGCCGCCGCCACTCTGTGAGCGTTGAAGATGGGTGCTGGTAGGAGTGAGGGAAGGGCTCACCTGAGCGTGCGCGGAGAGCAGCTCCTCCACATCCTGCTCCGCCCTTTGGCGAGCCGTCGTTTCATGGGCGAGGAGTTTCTGCAGGGCCTCCGTCTCGCGCTTGTGATGGGCCTCTGCTTCCAGGAGCGCTTTACGAGCCTCGAGGGCCTCCCGCTCCTTGGCGCGGAACGCAGCGACGAGGTCTGTCGTGTCGTCGAGCGCGTCCTCTTCTGGGTCCGGCAATGGTCCCGTCCTCCCTCGCGATGCCTTTTCGGAAGACACCCCAGGGCCGAGGGTGCGGGAGCGGTTGGTCCCTGGCGCTTGCGGCGTCTTCTCCTCCTTGTACCGCGCCTCCCACTGGGAACCAATCACCTCCGCGTCGACAGGAGGTCGTCGGGCGCTCCGTGCGCCACTGCTGGTCGCGCTTGGGCTGCGGCCGGCGGGTTCCGAGGGCACAGACACATCGCCTGTCTGGTACCGCTGCGGATGCTCGCGATGGTATCGCTCCGCTGCTGGCGCAGAAGCGCGTGGCGGTGGAAAGTGCGGCTCTCTCCCAGCAGGTTCGTTCGTGTGCAGGTGCGAGGGGTGCTCGGCACGGTCGTCGTGACCGCGAGACGGGCTCACCGCCACACTGCTTGGGCGGTTGCTGAAGCTCAGTGAGGCGGACACCTGTGATCCGTCACGATTCACCTCGTCGTCCTCGACGACGCGGTTGGCATGGCCTCCGGTGGCGGAAGGGGATGGACGTCGCCCTTGGCTGGGGGAAGCACCGGACGTGTCTTGGGTTGCTGCGGCCTCCTTCTGGGCACGCCAGCGGGCCAGTGAAGAGTGCACAGAGCTGCCTGCCTCACTGTTAGACATGGATGACGTGAATAAAACTGGAATGGTCGTGCAAAGGGCTTCTAATTATTAAAAAAAAAAACAGAGTGGGAAAATACTCAAACACCAAAACGAACCTTCGCTGGAGAGGGAGAGCAAGAAATGAAACGAGAGGTGAAACGAAAAAAGCAATACGCGCAATGTCGCAGTGATAAGGAGGAAATCTAGACGATGATCCAATCGATACGAGCAGTCTACACAATTACTGTTTCTTTAGCAGGATAGGCACAATGAGAAGAAGAGAAAAGGAGAAGATGTCAGTCCATGCTTTCATACACACATAAATAACAAAGCGCAGCTGTGTCCGCGGTGATTACCCGAGCCCTTTCCTGCTCTGCACCACTTGATCAACTCGTGCCAAGAGCTGTGCTTGCAAGATGCCAATTGGTCCTGCGTTTCGTCATTATGACTATGTTCCGCCCTTTTCGTCGTAACTTGCGATCAACATTCGTGGAGTAAAGGTTAACACGATAGGGATTCACATCAACAGAGCCCACCTACTTGCGCATGATTGCGACGTATCATGAAGCAAGTGCCTAAACGGTGTACATCCTCACTGACCGCTTGGGTCGTCCCATAGATTGCTCATGGAAAGTGCCACAACATCCACGGCGGCGGTGACCACGAGCAGCAGTGCCAGCAGAAGCACCGTGACTGTGCACCACCGCAGCACCCTCATGAGGAGCAAGAAGGTGCTAATTACCAGCGAAACCATCGTCTGCAGTGTCCACGCGATTGGGGCTGGTAGCAGCGCTGACGCCACCCGCTCCAGACCAGTCGCTACAGGGAACTGTACCACGACGATATTCGGGCTAGGTGCGCCATGCCGCTTCACGACGGAGTTACCCTCCGCCAATGAATGCAACTGAGAAGCGTTCTCATCCTTCCCTTCCTGTGTTTGGCTCGTCGACACACTGTCGCCAGCACAACCACCCGTGGAGGGGTGACGTGTGTAAAGGTCAGGATTGACAAGAATGCTTTCGTCTGGACCCGTGTAGATGTTTGTGACGGTTACGTGCAGCACGACGTTGCCTCTTCCAGATCCTTTTGGGGCCGTTGAGGACGTTGCATGGCGCTCTTGATGGAGCTCTTGGCATGCATCCTTCACTCTTTCGCCGTGTGCGACGCCTTTCTCGTCTGGATGAGGAGCTGCATGGCCACGTTCCGCTTCCTGCTGATCTATATGTTGCTCGTACATGTTTGTTGTGTTTAACGTCGATGGTGGATAGGACGACTGAGAGGATGTCTTTGTCTCTTCCCCTTCCGCCGCCATCGCTACTGTCGAGGCTTTCGCAGAGTCATTCTCACCGGCGGCGTTGGCGGTGCTTTCCACCTCAACCAAGGGGGGTGCGACATGCTCCGCCAGAGGATGCGCAACCTCAGGGGCGGTAGACACCGCATGAGAAGAAAGTGGTGGTGGTACAGGTGGTGCCATGTTCGCTAGTGTGCCCAGGTGCTTCGGGTCGCGCTCCCGCTCGCAGGCCGTCATACCAGCGATGGCAGGATGCTCCTCGAGCGAGGCGAGCACCTCGGGCATCTGAGACAGGCGCATTTTTGCCTGCTCCATTTGTGAGATGGAGTCCTTAGGGCTGTCATGACGTACCGCGGCGCCTGTGGCCGGGAAGAAGGATCCGTGCTGCAGCTGGCCAAGCGAAAGCGGGGACGGCTGCTGCTGCTCTTGACCGGGTGCCTGCTCCTCGTGCGGGGTGCCAACGAACCCCACAGGGCTCGCCATGCTGGAGCCCCAACCCCCACCCTGCGAGGACACGGGGCGGCTAAAGTACGGCACGCTGCCGTCCCCCACATGGTCGCTGGTGCCCTCACTATCCCTCGTGTCGCGGCCACTCGGTCCCGAGCTGCGCTGCTGGTGGAGTTGAATGATGTCGTCGTCGTCTTCTTCATCAGCAGGGTTGCCATGAAAGTCAAGGTACCCTTCCTCCTCATGGTAGACAGCTGTGGTGCTCTCCAGGTGGTTGCTGGGGTCGGCATCCAGAGGCGTCGCCCCAGCAAGGGAGGTATCGCCCGAGCTGTGGGCGGCTGTGGTATGGGTGCCACGACGATTGGGGGCTCTGCCTCCTCCTACACGGATGGGTCCTTCCTCATCTTCTAGGCCCTGCCCCACCTCTGGTTGCCCATCACTGTCCTCACCAGCACCCCCGCCGCGGCCAAAAACTAAAGGACTGTCGGGAATCAAACCCTGAAGACTCCAAGGCTGAGCTGTCCTGGTTGCTTGTGGGTAGGCCTGCTCCTACTACTGCCTCCACGCCTTCTTCGTTGGTGCTCATCACCGCTGGGAAAAGGTCTGGAACGACAGAAACAGCAGGAGGCGGGGCCGCTGCTGTCTTCTCTGTTTCCACCTCTGTCCGTTCCATGGGAAGCGGAACACTGTCTGACATGAAGACCCGCGTCTCTCGCAGCTGGCAAAGATGTATATGTGAACTCAGCTATAATATAAAAAAAAACGCCACCGTACGGATTTCAGTGGGCGAAAAAGGAAGCAAAGAGAATGTATGAGGAGAAGGTGTAAGAAAAGTAGCTAAGCAGGGAGGAGCACTCAGATCGCTACCCTTGGACAGGAAAGGAGGAAGAAAAGGTCAGGCAGAACGATTTGAAAAGGGCTGGTGTCTTCGGATCACAAACGGTAATGATAGCTGCGCGAGTCGTTTGAATCTAGGGGTACCCTTCCGTAGTAACCTTCTCTTTGAATTAAGCTTCTCAGCATTGGGAGCCTCAGCATTCCTCCACGCTTCTTTCTTCGTTGTTGTTGTCCGTGTTCTTTTGGGGAGGCAGAGAGGGGACTGAAAGAAATAAAGATAAGTACTCTACAAGGGCAGCGTGTTGCATCATGCGCGCTAACAAAGCCGC
Organism: Herpetomonas samuelpessoai; assembly: GCA_030849835.1. Lineage (NCBI taxonomy): Eukaryota > Euglenozoa > Kinetoplastea > Trypanosomatida > Trypanosomatidae > Herpetomonas > Herpetomonas samuelpessoai. The sequence continues at coordinate 4,219 of JASAOC010001821.1, forward strand.
AGACGCATCTGCAATATTCGCCACGATAATAAGGAACACACACGTTAGTAGACACTTACTGGGACGACAAGGTATACAAGGCTCGGCCCCTTGATGAGTGATCGGAAATGTTGGCCATGGCAATGCACAGTGAAGGTCAAGTACGCTGCAGCTTCGTTCGGATATGAGAAGGAAAAGATGGGGGAAAGAGGCATGAGAAGAAACGATGAAATAGAGAGAGGGGAACACTGAGAAGGATGAAAATAGAATCCATCACAGTGGTATCAAGGAAGGAGCGAAGAGAGAAAGAGAAGCCTCTCAATAAGAAGAAAAAAGAAACAGATGGAATGGAAACAAGAAACCAGAAGAAAAAAAAAACAATGAGTACAGTGTCGTGGTATCGTGCCGATACACGTAGCCACGTCGTTAAACTGTACCACGGGTTTTGAGAAACGCCCTCACCCTAGCAATTTGCATGGCGCCAAAGGACTCAGCCGCTTCGACCTGCGCGCGTTGCACAGATTCTTGTGCCATGAGAACAGAGCTCCCCCGCTGCAGCAGCCGTGATAGCTGACTTGGCGACAGCGACGCTGTGTGGGAAGCTATCATACTGGCACCCGACCCGCTGGTGACGTACGGTGATGGGATGCTAGCCGAGGAATGTTGCGGGACTCCACATTTCTTTTCCACGCCTGTCTGCTTTCGTAAAGAAGGCGTCAAACACTCATCCTCAAGCTCTTTCCTGCATGTGTTAGAGGACGACGGTGAGGGTCCCTGCAAGCTCTTTGGCTGAGCTCCGTGCTCTGCCGATGCTGCCTTTGTCGGCGTGAGGGTGCCATACCTCTGATTGCTCCCTGAATGGCACCGCTGTGGACGTGCATGGGGCTGTGCAGTCGCCGATAGATTCCCCGAGGAGGCGGCAGACGACGAGGCAGAAGAGTCGATTCCATCGGGCGGGCCGTGGCTCATGGCTGCTGTTGTCGACGAGACCCCTGCCAAGTGAGCGGGTGGCCGATACAAATCTCTTGAAAGCGCATGGTTGAAGAGGGGCGAGCCGTCATTCTGCGAGTGTCCCAGGTTTGACCTTTGCACCTGGCTACGGGGGACGCTGCTGTCTGGACTGTTCAGAGATGGAATGGGGCTCACCACACGGCTCCGTGTAGGTGTGACCTGCACCACATCGAACATGGAACGCGACAGCGGGGGCACGGCTGCGGCTGACGCTCTTGCCCCTGCACGCTGCGGTAGAGGACGTGCGTCTCCTTCGACATCAACCTCCTCGTCAGAGGCTAGCATAGCGAACCGAGACAGGCTGCTTTCCCCGGCCGCCTGCGATAAGGGGGAGGTAGCGCTGTATCGTCTGTTGCCGCTGCCATTGCTCGTGCGTACACCTTCACGACAATGGGGAGTGGTCATGCTATCATTGGTGAGTGCATCAAGTCTCGGTAGAGGCTTCTGCGCAAAGGAGTCGCGGGGAAAGGAAACAAAGGAGGCACGAGGTGGTTCCCATCCCATGGTGCTGCCTGGTGACTGTCTACCTTCTGACACGGCTCTGGCGAGAAGGACGGCGCTGGCTTCCGCGTCTTCCTTTTCCTTCCGCAAGTAATCAAGCATCAGTGTGTAGTATGGGATTAAATAGTGCCCGTACGCGTCTTGCTCTTGGACAAGGATCTCGTGCCGCGCGTCCTGCTCCACGTCTGACAGCATCGCGCGCTCAACGCGCTGCATCCGTGCGGCGCTGGAGAGGGACTGGGCCTTTGTCTGTGCCAGGGATGCGCGGCGGCGCACCCGCTGGCTCATGAGGTCCGACAGAAAAGCGGAAGTGGAGGTACCCCGAGCCTTTGTTGGCGTGAGGGAGGAGGTAGATGAAGAGGCTGCCCCTGCGGGTGACGGTGGCACCGATGGCGGGGGAGGGGTCGGTGCTGGGGAGCTGGACTGAACTGGACAGTCGGCCATCGTTGCCGGAGGCGAAGATGCGTGTTGCTGCATTTTGTCTTGCTGGCTGTGTTCAAGCATGGAGCTGAACTCTGGTGATTTGCAGAAAGAAGGTGTAGACAACGACACGTGCTACACCGCGTGCTGTCGCTAATGGGAGTGAGAGAGGAGCAAAAGACAATTTAAGAGTGAACACTGCTCCTTCAGAGTGTCTTCATGACGCCCGTTATGGCAAACTAATTTTCCTTGTCGAGAAATTCGGTCTCTTGTGCCAAAGCATTATGAAAGCTCGCCGTGCACGTCACTAAGAGCTTTAACGTTACCCGGTGCCTTCACAAAATTTATGGCGTTTATCCACCTTTTCCTACGATGCTTCGCTTTTAATAGTCGTTGAATTGGGGAATTTCAGAAATGCAGCACGGCAACTTAAGGAAGATACACGTGATGCGCAGCAAAAGAGATGCAGAGAGCAAAGAAAAAAACACAGGACGAGGTAAGTGAGAGAAAGACATAATGAGAGAAGAGGGTAGATATGTCCGTCGTCAATATGGAACGTCAACGAGAAGGGGAAAAACAAACGCACAAGTGTGCAAGAGGAAAGACTGTGCATCTGCCTTTACAGGTTGCGTTGAGTCACAACTTTCACGTGCGCGACGTGCGTAGCGCAGCACCCACAACAAATCCGTTTCCTGTGGATGTACGGAGTAAGCACGAAAGAAACAAAGTGAGAAGGCAGAGGTACGGAAGGGAGGTCCCTACCAACAAGGTATGCCCGCGCTGTGGCAGTGCAAACGGAAACGGAGGGAGTTTTTCTTTCTTTTTTTTAACGAAGGATCGGCGACGTTGCTCCGGGAGCGAGGCAACATGAAGACAAAAGCAAACCACAAAAAAGACGGAACAAACAAAGAGAAAGGGAATGAAGATTCCACTCCACCGCTCCGCATTACCACGACTGGGTCCACTCTGTGTGTGTCATACCTTCTCTTTTTCTTTTTCTTTTTTAAAAAGAGCACACATCAGAGCCATTTTACTTGCGGCGAGGCTCCTTCTTGGGGTCGTTGTCGAGCTTCGTCCCCACCGCCAGGTGCGACACCTTCTGCCCAGAGGCATCTACCGTTGGGGGACGGTCAATATACACACACTGCTTGGGTGGTGCCTGCGGTCCCGAATGGCCTTCTCGAATACTCGCTGGAATCGACATGACAGTGCGGCACCGCGGGCACATGGCGAGGCTCGTATTCTGCGGAAGGATCAGAATGCAGCGGCAGCAGACGCACGTAACGCTGAACTGCTGGACGGGGGTGATGGTGGTGCACATGGGGCAGCGGACGCTTGGCGCACCGATGGGGTAGGCCAGCGTGACATGGCACCCCTGGCACGTAATTTGACCAGTAGACTGTGGCTGGTGAGGCATGGCGTTGAAGTGTGTGTGTGTGAGAGAGAGAGTAAAGAAGATGTGTGAGGGTGATTAAGTCACAAGTGGAACGCGTAACTAGAAGAGGGGAAATCAGATACAAGCAGACTGAGAAGTGCAAGCTGTCTTGGAGTTTAACACTGTTCTGATGGTTTGTGTGTCCGCGCGAGTGTGTATATGAAAGAGAAGGGAATGGACCCGCGTAACCAACCTTTGTTTGTCACAGTGAGCAGAAATGCAAAGAGAAACAGAATCGTAGCAAATGCAAAAGACCAGCAAGAAACAGATGGATAGAATAACTATACAGGAACGAAAGCGTTTCACTACGCAGTAGGAAAAAAAAAAAGAGGGAGAGATCAGCATCGATAGATACACAATGAAAGACGGAGTCTACACTTCATCAAAACGCATTCATGTGATTCTCAGTAGGAGAGAATGGAACGGAGAGTGGGTAAACCTTTTTCTCTCTCTCTCTCTTTGTTCTACTTGGGTGATCACCGATGGTGAGTGACTGCACGCACTGTCAGGTCGGGAATCATTTGGTGCCACTTCCTTCCCGTAAGTATCGCCTCCTTTTCTGCAAATACATCGAAAGGAATAGAATAGGGATTCGTCAGCCTCATCCTCTTCGTCCGAACATTTTTCGTGTTTTGTTTTTGTGTTTGTTTGCATTCATGGCGGATCTGAAGGATAGTTCGAGCTCAACAAGCGAACCGCGTTGGAAAGATAATAATCAAAGGAACATGAAGGAGAATGTCAGTACAAGTCAGCATTTATAAATTAAAAAAAAAGAGCAAACTGCCTACGTGAAAAACCAGACATCAAAGAAAGACAACGTTGACTTCTGGGATAAGAGTTCCTCAAACGACGCCCATTTATGAGGGAAGAGAAAGGTTCGCACGTGCCATGGTCAACGATACGCCAGGAAGCAATAATCAGCAGCGCAACGCTCAACGAGGACTTAAGAAAGAAAAAAGGGCGAGGAGAAACAGTGAAATGTGTCAGTCGAAACCAGGCACCTCTTCTCAATTCTTTCTAACACTCCAGGGGGATTGAAAGAAGAAAGTTTACAACAGCGAGAAGGAGGTTTTATGAAATCGCTGACAACGGGTTTTCTCATTCTCACCTTTCCTATCCAGCAGCACTAAGAGGAAAAAAAAAACACGAAAAGGGAAGTACGCGTGGAGCGTCCACTCAACAGAAACACAAGGAGGTAAACCAAAGCACAGAGAAAAGGCAAAGAAAAAAGAAGTACATTTATTGTAAAGGCTTAGGAAACCAAAAATAAAACACTGTGGAATTCACGAGTTGACTTACAAAAAAAACAAGAAGAAGGACAAAAAAAAAGGTTAGAATTACTTCTTTGGAAAAACGAAAAGGAAAAAAGGAAGAGAAACTGTTTCCACTGGGCCTAAGCGCGGCTACAGATGAAACCGTAAAATAGAAAGAAAAACGAAAACTGAGATCGAAAAATGAAAACAGAAGGGCTTATATACCCACCAAAATGACAAGAAAAAAAAAAAAGAAGAGATGAGAGTGCTGTGCAACAGGTACAAACGTGTGCTGCGCGCGCACCCTCTCCACATGCCACCCATGAAGGAGGGGCAAGGATCACGAAAGAGAGGAAACGTTAAGGCGAAGAAGATGCGCAAAGCGTAATCAAGACTTCCACTGGGGGGAAAGAAATCTTCTTGTTGATTCACTGTTTCCATCGTCCTTCTCCGCTTTATTTTGTTGTTGTTCACTAGGTAACCTTGGCAACCATCAAGAGACTGTGTTCTGACCTGCCACCATTCGACCTAGTCTTCTGTCAGAAGATACTCTTGGAAGTCGAACCGTTCCAGCATGTCGGGGTCCTCCTCCGCGGCGTTGCCTGCCGCCGCGCTCTTCGCGGGTTGACCTTTGGCATCTTTACCCTCTGCATTCGGGTGGGACTCCTCAAAGGCTTCGCGCAGCTTGCGGGAGCCGAAGCCCATGCGCTCGAGGACGTCCTCGTGGTCTTCCTCTGCCTCGTCCTCCTCAGGGGCCAATCCAGCCAGACCTTTGGTGCCACCCAGCACCGCCGCCGCCGCCTTGCGCCTCGCCTCTGCTTCGTCGCTAGCCTTGGAGGGAAGGGTCGCGCCAATCGCGCCCGAGGCGCTGCTGGTGTTGTTGCCGTAAAGGCCACTTCCACTGAAGCCACTGACCGAGTGCAGGCCGCTGGCAGGGCTGTTGGGGCCGCTGCCACTCGCCTCCTGCTGGCCACCGTAGAAGCTCGCCGCGCGCTTGTCCATGGCGTACACCTCCCCCAGCACCTTCTCGATGCGGCGCTGCTGCCCGACAAAGCGTGGCGTCACGCCGATAAAGAAGCGCACTCCTTCAAACTCGAGGCGACGGAAGACAAAGCGGTCGATGCGGACTGGGCTTCCTGACGGGTCGCGGACCCAATCCCCCTCCGTCTCTGAGGAACTCTCTCGCGACAGCATGGACACCACACGCACCCAAGAGAGCACCACCTCCTCCAGGTTCAGCGTGCCCTCGCGGCGGTCAATTTCGAGGAAATCAGAGGCCATGGAAAGGGCCAATGACGCCGCAGCAGCGGTGGCTGCGGCGACAGAGTCGCTGCTATTGTGGGAACCGGGAATGAGGCTAGCCAGGCTGTTGCTACCGCCCTTGTTGCCGTGTGCCATACCCGCATGCAGGCGATTGAGGGCCGCTGCCGCTGCTGCCAGCTTCTTGGCGCGCTGCTGTGCCGCCTGCTGGAGCTGCTTGGCCATCTTTGGGTTCGGCGGCATGTTGGTCTCGCTAATGTTGGTGTAGCTATCGTCCAGGCCACCCGCGGCCCGCACCCAGAAGGCACCGAGCGGAGCCTGCTGCTTCTCCTGCAGGAGAGGGTTGCTGGGGTGGTTGCTGGTAAAATTGACATGCCCATTGGCTCCGCCAGCAGCAGCAGCAGCCGCAGCTGTGGAACCCGTTAAAGGGCTGTCTAGGCCCATGCCAGCCATGGGGTTGGTGTGCGCCTGTGCGCTCGGCAGAGAGCTGCCAATTGCCCCGAGGCCACCGCTGGAGGCATTTCCGAAACCGCCGCCCGCCGCGGACGTTGGGTTTGCGGACGTGGGGGAGGAGGAATGCTGGCTGTTCGTCGGTGAGCCTGGTTGGTCGCCTGCGTTGCCAGAGCGGCAGGGCAGCGGCAGCGGCACGCGTGCCTGCATTGCGCGGTGCTCCTCAGCGGTGCA
>JASAOC010001822.1:0-10856 GCA_030849835.1 Herpetomonas samuelpessoai
AGCCGAGGGCGTGGAGCACCTCATGGGCCACAATGCGCACGGCCTGCGTGGTGTGCTCAATCAGGCGGGGCGACACGTTGATGACACCAACAGTAGGGTGTCCGTTGGCCAGGTACCCGCAGATGTACGCCCAGGCTTGGTACTGCGGGTCCATGGTGCCCGCGGCGACGAAGAGAATGAAATCGACGCCGGTCATGGCCTCCGGAGGGACCACGCCCTCTGAGGTGAAGTTACTACAGAAGGGGTTCGTGCCATTGTTGTCGTCCATGCTGTGACCAAGGGAGAGGGAGGCCAGTGGGCGTACGGAGAGGCGGTTGCTGTGCAGTGCGAGCGCTTCGGGGAGGAGGTACTCGAGAAGGACGTCCCGCTTTTCCGCCGTGAGGATCTCATCCTTGGTGCAGGTGCGGTTATTCCCCATAAAGTCGGGAACAGTATCGCCCTCGTTTTCGCAGAACTTGCCCGACTTGAAGAGGTCTGCCGTGAAGGTGCGGAAGCGGAGGGGCTGCCAGGTGGCGTCGCGCGCCTCTTCCGACGGGTACTGAGAAGATTCGAGGGTTGGAGCTGACACCGTGGTGCTGGCGTCTTCGATAAAGGGCGGTATCAGTGAAGAGCTGTGGCCAAATGGGCTCTTCTCGTTTGTGACGTGCGACGGGGCGATGGTAAGCACGGGAGTGCCTGGCATCGTTTGTTCGTACACGGCTGCCGTCCTGTGGAGTCCCGCCGTGTGCGCTGACACGATAGCAAGGTTCTGCGACGCCCGCTCCATGAGCACATCATGCATGCAGTAGCCGGCACCCTCTCGATCGGCAGAGGCCTCTGCAGATGTCATGAGCCTCGTCGGCATCCAAGCAGCATCGAGAGACAGACTTATCAGGAGTACACCAATAACCAAGGAGCGGGCACAGAACGGTGAAAAGCGAAACGATGAAGCCATGGTGCCGGTTTGAGAGAAGGTGGCTCGCAATCTGCTTTCCCTTATTTCCTTCTTCATCCTTTTCAGCAGTCTGAAGATGGGTGGCAATCACAACGAAGAATTCCAACAATTCTATCCTTTTTTTTTTTTCAATTTCAGGGGAAGGCAACGGATGGTAGAGTGTTATCCATTAGTAGCCATGGGGGGGGGGTAAAGAAGCTGCTCTCTGGCTCCACGATAAAGGGGAGGGACATGACTTCTGCCATGGTGTCTGCGCTTGGGGTGAGACACATTTCACTTTCACCAACGGCCATTCACCACACGAGTTGGAAAACGCAGACACTTTTGCAGTTGACCCTCTCGTACCCAAGGCGGAGGCAGTGAGTACAAGAGTCAGTATATTGATCTACACATGTTTTGAATTCTTTCTTTCTCGTGCGTCAGTGGTGACGGGAGAAACCGAGTCAGAAAAAATAAGGAATAAGATAAAAGAAAAAAGAGTGACTGAGACACACAGCGAGAACAAGGGAACGTGTGGACAAGGTGGCGGTCACGCATAACAAGTAAAGATTGCTGCCCGAGATGTCTCTCATTCTTCGTAGACTGAAACGCACGGGAATGACGCAGTCATCTTGGAGTGTTCCGCCCGAACGATTGATGCCCTGCCTTTGCGCGGCGAGGCGTCTGTTTAGACAGAAGCGCTCCAGCTGCAGAAGAGGGCATGACGCTGGCGAGGGGAGACTGGGGAGAGAAGAACAAAAGTTTCCCAAACGGCGCTCGCTCGTGTCTCATGAGATAAAAGAAGATAAAAAAAAGAGGAAAATAATTCGTAATCTGCTCGAAAAGGAAAACAACACTGTGCGATAAGGTTAAACAGAAGACGTAAATAAAAAAGACAAAGTTTCACTTCAAGAAATAACGTGGTGAAAGAAAGAGAAAGGCAGAAAGCCAGGGGGGATGAACAAAGAACGAAACGGATACGTATGAAGGGACGGAGGGGAATGACGTCAATAAAGGAAAGAAAAAGAAGTGCACGTTACACAGTGGGAAGGCTTCTTATCAATGTAATTGTAGGGTGTGGTGCCACTGCTGTTCGTATTGATAGATAAGGTAAATTGACTAAAAACTCATTGATTATGTTACACTTTTTAAAATTATGACAAGGAGGTGACTCAGAGGGCTTTCGAGGGCTTCCTTACAAGGAAAGAAAGCCGAAATATACAACAGAGCAGGAGCTCAGAGGGCCACTCGCCTGATAGCCAAGACGTTAACGTTAGAGATGGTAGAAATGAGCGATCACACTAGCCTGAAATACAGGCAGACGCTCCGAAATAAAAAGGAAATACTTCCATTCGCCGCCGCTCCCTTGAGTCTCGACATGCACCGCCTGCGGTGAGAGGCAGAGAGGCAGCGCCTGAGTGAAGTTCACACACCGTGGCGATCACGTTAACGGGAACAAAAACAAAGAAGACATAAAGTCGGAGGATAGCTTAGAAACGGTGGTGAAGAGGCTCCCTCAGGTTACCAAGCACTCGCTAAAGGCTGGTGACGTTGTCTGTCGTATTTCAGCTACGGAGAGCCGTGTTAGGGGCGGGAGGGGAAGCAGCAAGCGGGTATGAAAGCGATGCGACTAGTCAGGAGAGATCCTGATGCTATAACACAGAGGAAATCAAAGCGAGTTAGAGTGGGCCGTTCATGCGAAAAAAAATAATGTGAAAAAAAGAAGTAAAGAGAAAGGAAAAGAGTGGCCTGACATCACAACGGTGGAAGGGGAAACTTGTGTAGGGTGTCTTGCTTCCGTGCCGCCCATCATAGCTATTCGTTGGCGCGTTGGTATGCGTGAAGGGGAGGGGGGGGGGGAGGAGGGGTAGGGCAAGGAAGGATACAGGGTCCGTACAGTGTGATGGTCGAATGAAAGTCCTCAGAGAGGGAAAGGAAAGACAAAAACAAAAGATCAGAGTGCCTTAGTGAAACGAAACGAAGGGCAAAGAAGTACCATGAAACAGAAAAAAAAACGGGAAGGGAAGGGAAGGGTTATCACTATGAAAGAAAGGAGAAAGGGTCTTGAAGCTGGGAGTGGCCCACCTACGCAATGACGGCAGTGGAGAGAAGAAGAATCAGCGTCATCGCTGCCAGCGCAAACTGAGAAGCGTGCGTAGCGCAGCCGTCGCCATGGCCCGTGCTGTTTGTTGTGTTGTCAATAGGCCGCTGGTGGACGACAACGTCGGTGGAGCTGAAGGTGGCAGGGCACACGGAGCGGTAGAGCGGGCAGACGATGGTGCTGCCAGCAGGGAACTGACTCGAGCTGTCAGCGGCGTCGATGGTGGAACCGACAGGACAATCCACCGGCGAGGTGGCGCCGAGCACCTGGATCTGGTACGTCTGCGTATCCGCGTCGCACACGGTGGTAACGCAGATGGGAGAGGTCAGGGTGCTGCCTTCGGCCAGGTTAACGCAGCGCGCGTCGGTGGAGATAACGGAGAGGGGAAGCGAGTCCTGAGCACCAGTGGCGCACTGCTGTCCAGGCATGTCGCGATAGAAGGGACAGTAGTCCGGTGTGCGGTATCCTCCGCGTGACGGATGACCTGGGAAGTACTGCATCCATTCGGGAATGTCCGAGGCGTAGTCGCGAATGAGGCAAGTACCAACAGCCAGATGATCCGCTGTGCACTGAAGCGTCTGATTAGTGTCGCAGAACGTCTCGGGGATTTGTGTCTTGGCGTCGACGAGACACTTATCGTTGAGAAGGGTGCAGCTGGCATTGAAGCCCCACTCCATGTATTCTGCCTTGTCATAGTTCGCACGGTAGAAGCCAAGGTCCTCCATGGCAGCCATGGACAGCGCCGTGTACCTCATGGCCGGGCTCACATACCCGCACATGATCTCGTCCTTGGCGTTACGGTAGTGCCAGTGCGAGCCGTACGTGCCGGCACCACCGGAGTCGTCCACCTCAGCGCCGATCACGTCGTCGCACCCGTATTGGTTGCCGGTGCGCTGAATGACGTTGGGTCCCACGAGCACCGGCGCCGTTTCCTTTCCTCGCAGACCCGCAGCGTTGGCAACAAGGCCGAGCTCACCAAAAAAGTCGCTGCTGAAGCCGAGGGCGTGCATCATCTCGTGCGCCACCGTGCGCTCGCCCTGGTCTGATGTGTCAATGTACTCAGGGGACACGTTGATGACACCAATGGTGGGTCGTAGATTGTCCATTACGGCGCAGGTCGTCGCCCAGGCAACCACGCCCTGATCTTCCTCAGGCATCACACCCGCAGCAGCAAAGATGAGGAAGTCCGCGTCGGTGGCGCCGCCAGACTGGAGAATGTCCTGTGGAACGGTGAAGCTGTTGCAGTAGTAGTTCTGTCCGTTCTGGTAGTCCATGGCGTCCCCAATGGACACGTTAGCGAGCGGCTGGACAAGCAGACGATCCAAGTGCATCTTCACCGCATTCGGGATCATGGTGTTGAGCAGAATCTCACGCTTCTCGGGGGTGAGGATGTCGCCTTCCTTGCAGGTGTCGTTGGTGCCCTGGTAGGTGGGCCGGATCTGACCCACTTCCGTGCAGTAGCGGCTCTCGTCCTCCAGATCAGCCGTCAGCACCCTGATGCGAATGGGAGCCCAGTCACCGGCGTCACCAGCTCGAGCGGTGGCGCGACTGGGTGACTTGAGGCTGGCGACACTGCGCAGAAGACCGGCGCTGCGGGCCTCGGTCAGCGTGCGGCCGCGGAGCTGACGCGAAACGATGCGGTCATGCACGCAGTGGTGCTGCGCCGGCTGCGTGGCCGTGGCGGTGAGCGCGAGGAGGGCGACCAGCGCCGCCCCCGTGAGGACAGCCTTGGCTGCGTTGGACGTGGCACGGGCCGTCGTCAGGAGACGCGACGGAGAGGGGGCCATGAGACGATGGGTGGAGGATGGATAGATGGGGGCGAGGGCTCTAGATAACTGCCGGTAGTGTGTGTGTGTGTGTGTGTGTGTGTGTGTGTGTGTGTGTGTGTGTGTAATTGTGGTGGAGAAGGGACGATAACAGGGGAAATAATTAGTGCGTGTTTACTACGTGTGTGCGCGCGGAATGAGAAGAGGAGGAAAGGAGCGAATGGGTCCAAGGTGCGTGCGGATGTGAGACACTCGTCGGTACGCTGAAGGGCGGAGGTCCGCAGGGGACGTCTCCACTCGGTAGTTGACGTGGCCCACTATTCAGGATGTGATGAGAGGGAAGAACAACTCTACCCTTTTCTCAGGGGAGAGCCATCAGTAGTATGGGTGTGCCGTGCATGCGCGTCCCCCGGTAGACTCTGCCAGGTATCTCAGATTCCAGGGGGCAGCACTGTTTGGGTGGATCGTCGTGTGGTCAAGTGGACTTGATTTGCCTTGTATAAATCACATGTATTGAAAGTAAACGCGTGGAAAAGAAACAATGAAGAAGAAAAAGGAAAGAACGACCAGCTGTGGCGAGATCGCCGCGGTCGAGCGTATAGACTGCGGGAGTACGGGGTTGTGGGCGTGTCCTGCACAGGGGAAGGCTGTCTCACGAGTCAGTAAGTACAGAACAGAGAGAGAGAGAGAAAAAAAAAGGAAAAAAAAAAGGACAGTGATAGGCTGAAGAAGAAGCCTCAGGAGAGACGTAGGTCCGTTGCGGAGAGTGCTCCTATGCCGCGTTGACCGATACAAGTACTGCAGATTTCATAGGACAGTGAACACTGGAAGGGTCAACAAAAAAAGCTAACTGCTATATGTGTGCACCCACCAGTGTCGACCTTAGTGACTATCGTCTACTCCCGTGCTCTGCAGCGCTCACGGTGTCCAACAGGAAGCGGAGAAACGAAGACATTAACAGGGTGTGGGGAGTTGTATATTCGTCCTACATTCTGTCGCTTCTACAAGTGAGCGATTAACACACGCAAAATAATAATAGTAATGATATGAAAAAAAAAAAGCGTCCGTTCTTGTGTTTATAGAAGACGAGGGAGGTTTGGAAATTGCGAGTAGAGCAAAGAGTTCCTCATCGCTTCACAACAAGCGAACTCCAGCAGGAGCGCCGCGCAGGGAGTGGTGGAGTGGAGTTGCGTATCTCGAAAGAGTGACACAAGGACGAGAAAAAAAGAAAGGAAAACATCAGAGCTGCGATGTTGGCCCGACACACGAGCCATGCGTACACGGATGCAATCACCGTCTCGATGGTCGAAAGAAGCGAGGAAGAAGAAAAGAGGGAAGGTAAAGGTGGGGGTGAAGAACAAGAGCAAAGAAGGAAACCCTTGCATACCGTAAATGTCTCGTGAGTTATGGCCCCACGCGAATTAGACACCGAGTCCACCACCCGCTTTCCCAACACGTCTGTTTGGTGGAGAAGGGTTGCTTTACATCGTGAGCACCGCCGCCGCCGCCATCAACAAGCTGCCCACTGCCGCTGCCCCAAGCGTCATGGAGCCCGCCGCGCCGTCAGTCGAGCCTCCCTGCTTGACTTTCACGTCCAGGGAGTTGAAGTACCCTGGGCACACGGCTCCGTATGCGGGGCAGGTGATGGTACTGCGAGAGGGCAGAGATGAGGAGTAATCCGAGGCATCCACGGTGCTTCCTTCACGGCACGACACGTACTGGGTACCGCCCAGGAAGCGGATAGAGTAGGTGCCGGCGGAGGCGTCACATTGGACGTCGACACAGATGCTGTCGGTGAGGGCGCTGCCAGAGGCCGCGTCAACGCACCGGGAGGACGCGCCAATGAGTGAGTAGGGCATGACAGACTGAGAGCCGTCCATGCAGCCCGTGTCGATGTAGGTAGACACGATGGGGCAGTAGTCGGAGATGTCCGCACCCCCCCACGTGGGGTTGGAGAAGTATCGGTAGTAGGAGGGCAGGTTCTGGTTGTACTGATAAATAGGACAATAGCCAAGGCCCATGCGGTCTGCACCGCATACGCTGGGTCCACGCTTGCCCTGTGTATTGTCGCAGAACATAGACGGGAACTGGCTCTTCCCATCAATGACGCACTTTCTGTTGAGCAGTCCACAGCCAGCGTTGAAGCCCCAATCCATGAACTCTGCCTTGTCGTAGTTTGGCTTGTAGTAGCCAAGGTCCTCCATCGCGGCCAGCGTGATAGCGCTGTACTTCATGGCTGGCCCCACATATCCGCACATCATGTCCTGCCGTGCGTTGCGCATGCTCCAGTGGGAGCCGGCCGTCCCCGCACCGCCAGAGTTGTCCAGCTCCATGCCGGGAAGTTCATCGCAGTTGAACTGATTGCCCGCGCGCTGCAGCACATTGGGCGAGTCCACCACAGGGCACTTGGGGACACCGCGAATCTTGCTGATGGTTGCGGTCATCTGGTTTCGGTTGAACTGGTTCCCGTTGAAGCCGAGCGCGTGCATGATTTCATGGGCCATGGTGCGGACGGATTGGTCGGTGCCGTCCATGTACTGTGGCTTGACGTTAATGACGCCCACCACGGGACGGCCATTGCTGAGGGAGCCGCAGGTGGTGGCCCAGGCGACGGTGCTGCCGTCCACAGGGCCGCCCGCGACAAAGAGGACGAAATCAGCATCCGTCACGCCGTTACTCTGCACACTGGCGGGGACAGTGAACTCACCGCAGATGGTGCCGCTCATGGAGTTGCCCAGCGTGACGCGGCTGAGAGGTTCGACGTTAAGACGGTCCTCGTGCATCTTGATAGCCTCGGGAATCATGGTGTCGATAAGCGTGTTGCGGCGTGCTGCCGTCAACTGATTATCAGCGCTGCAGGCCAGATTGCCGCCTTCAAAGCTTGGCGCACTCCCGGTGGTCCCCGCGCAGTATTTGCTCGAGTCGTACAGGTCGTCGGTGTAGACGGCGATGCGAATCGGTTGGTACCCACTGCTGGTGGCACGGCTGACGGGGACCTCGAGGATGGCGGAGGGCTCAGTGCGAATCTTTCCCAGGGCGGCGTCGGCTTCGTCGGCCAGACGCTTCTTCTCGGCGATGCGGTCATGAATGCACGGGGTGGGTGCGCGGGACGTCTCACTGGGCAGTTCCACGGCGATGCCAGCGCTCACGAGCAGCGCAAAGATGCAGGCGAAGATCGCCGCGCGACGTGGGATGGCTGGCATGGCCATCTTGACTTCAATTGTTTAGAGATGGAAAAACAGCGCGATAGAATATGAGAAAAGTTTCTGTGCGGGGGATAACTGACGCGTAAGAGAAAGAGAAAAAAAAAGAAGAGTTGAGAGATAAGTTAAGATAGGAAAACGGACAAGAAGAGCAAAAAGCGGAGTAAATTAGTGCAACGTATAAACGAGGAGTGTTAAACCTGTGGATGCGAGGTGTTGAGAGAGGTGACGCAGAGAGAGAGAGAGAGAAAGAGAGGACATACAGTGTGGCAGAGGGATAGAGTAAGCAAGGCGTGTGATCGCAAAACTGTGAGCTGGCGGAGGGGACGAGAAGGGCAGGGTCACTTCGTACACGAACCCCACCAGGTGGTGAATACGCAATGGTACAAGCTGCCACGTCATGCGACATGGACGGCTTGGTTTACAGTGGGATTTCCCTTGGGGACGCACGAATGCAGCTCCAGAGAATTCGTTTCATCCTTGTTCTCTTTTCTCCGCGCTGAGACGGAGCCTAGGACACTAAGCACAAAGGAAACATGTTCGTCAGAGGTGGACGAAGGCAAGCACGTAGACAGAGAGTGCAACACTTACGCCTCGTTCCCTTGTGCCCCGGAGTGCCCTTCAGGCAATATTGCCACCGCGCCCACTACCCTAAGAGGGTCACCAACATAAAAGTAAAAAGAAACCTGTGTGTGTGTGTCGGGGGGACAAAGTGGTGGAGGAGCGAAGCGCTAACGACTAGTCCCACGAGGCACGCTCCGAGAGAAAATAAGGGCACAGTGCAGCCAGTGTCTAGCGTGCGAGTCTACAAGATGAAAGAAAGCAGTGCGGCATCTTCACCCATTGTTGGAGCATAAAAGCAACAACAACGAAAACTCCCCGTTGGTAGCACAGGAGACAGGAACGAGGGAGAGGGTGATACAAGGAACACTCGACTATGAAGGCGACGACGGCCGAGGGAGGCCAATCCACGTGGAAAACAAAGGATTGGAGACTCGTAGGTGGTGGAGAAACACAGAAGCAGTGAACGCGACAGGGACTGTCGAGGTGCCCGTCTGAGAAATGGTAACATAAAGAGAAAACTCAGAAGAAAAGTAGAAAGAGAGAAGTCAGCTCCGTCCTCGACGATCGGCTGCAATGCCGCTGGTACCACTGACGAGTGTTATGCGTCTCCTTCTTTCTCATTGCTTAGTACCGGTAGCCCGGAGCAGGAGCGTAGTACTGGGGCTGCTGAGGTGGTGGGGGGCCCTGCTGATAGTACGGCTGCTGGGGTGGTGGCGGTCCTTGCGGGTAGTAGGCCTGCTGAGGGGGAGGGGGTCCCTGCTGGTAATACGGCTGCTGCTGAGGCGGTGGGCCTTGCTGGTAATAGGGCTGCTGCTGCGGTTGCTGCGGGGGATAGGCCTGCTGTGGTTGCGGTGCATATGGCTGGGGCGGTGCTTGCTGGTACACCACCTGTGGTGACTGCTGCGGGGGCGGCTGCGTGACGTACTGCACCTGGGGAGAGGCAGCGGAGGGAGGAGACTGGACGTACTGCACCTGAGGCTGAGGGGCGGGTTGCTGCTGCTGCTGCTGCTGGTAGACCACCTGCTGAGGCTGCGGAGGACCCGAGGGCGGCGGCGCCGTCTTCTGTCCGGGGCGCCAGGTGCCATCCTCGATGGCGCGCTTCACAGGGTCGCGGTTGATGTCGGTCGTCACCATCCAGGTCTCGTCCGGTTTGGGTGGGAGCCCAAAGTCAACGGCGAGCACACGGATGTGCAGCTCCGCCTGCGTCTTGGACTTGTCAAGGATGTACCAGCCATCGCGCACGACGCCCTTTGTGAGGCCGCCAACGGAGAGGGTGTAGATGCCCATCAGGTCGTCGTTGTAGGTGTTCTTGTTCCACACTTCGAAACGAATCTGTGAGCTCATGTCGTCGGCAATGTTGAAGCGGAACGTTTCGTTCCACTCGGGGCTCAGGTTGTCCTTGACGACCTTGGTCTTGTACTTCTTGTCGCCGCTGATGAGGCGGACAAAGGGGTCTGGAACGCCGATGAGCTCCATGTTATGGAGGTTGCGCGCGGCGCACACGGTGAGTTCAATCTTACCCATTATGGCGAGGAAAAAATGTTGGCTCGAGTGCCGCTTTGGTTGAGAGCTTGTGTGTTTGCGAAGAATTACGCTACTAGATCAATGTACGGCGAGGACACAGAGATAAATGTGCCAGAGTAGAAACAAAGAAGTAAGATAAGCGGGGTCAAGAGGAGGAAGAAGAAGAAAAAAATGAGACTGCAAAGGGGAAAAAGCGAGTAAGGAAACAATAAACGGAGGCGAAGCTTGTTGTTCTACGCAGAATAAATCTGTGAAGGAGTTGATGGCAAACGTTCAAAAATCGAGAGAAAGCAGAAGCGTCATGAGCAATAGAAGGAACAGCAGCAGATGATTCTGACCCATTAGTACGTTCCCAGGAGGACAGCTTCAGCTCAGAATTCCATGGTGCGTTGGGTGCTCGGGAACCAGTATAAATCTCTTCCTGTGATGCCAGCAAAAAAGCATAGCCATAGGTGACTGGAACACGTTTTTGTATCTTCACGTAACACTTTGCTTTATTTTCATTTCGAGAACACATCCAACACACCAAGATCATATGTGATGACGAGATACTATTAGAGGCAAATGTCTACACACAGCCGTCCGCCCCCACAGAGGGATCCACAAAGGGAACGAACGAAACAATCCTGTCAGCGGCGCATCGCCGGTGGATGGTACGCGGCGTACGACGTGTGACCCTCTGCGCTGTCATCAAGAAGCCCTCCGCTGGCGATGTTGCCGCCCCCACCGTGGTATGCGTGTTGCGGTGGAAAGGGATATGCGTGGTAGGCACCGTCCGTCGCCGT
>JASAOC010001823.1:0-11024 GCA_030849835.1 Herpetomonas samuelpessoai
GCCTTGACCTGGAAGCGCTTGAAGTACGCCTTGTTCTTCACAACCTTGACGAACGGCATGGTGACGGGAGATGGTGATTCTTAGTGAAACCCTCTATATCGACGGTTGAATGGATTTTGTTATATGTTTGAAAAAAGGTGTGCGTTTAAAACGAAGGGAGTTGAGGTGTGCAGAGGTTCGAGGCATGATGAAGGTGAGGGTTTTACCTTCCGTGGTGGCCGAATGAGAAGGAGTGCCGCTGTGGTCAAGTCACTCATTCAGTTTCTTTCCTCGATTCGTGGGCAGCTGGCATGTTCCCTCAGATCGTTTGTTTTTTTTTTTTTATTATTGCGTTTTGCATGGGTTTGATCTGTTGTCCCAAGGGCCAAGATACAGGTGGTAGTAGCAAACATAGGGTGCCCTGTGTGCGAAGGACACACAAGCGAAAAGCGAATGGTGGCACTAGATAGAAAATGGGTGTGGTGTGCGGGGAGGAGAAAAGGAACCCCGCAAGTTCCATCAAAAGGAAAGAGAGGTAAGAGAATTTACATAGCGCAACGAAAAACAAAACCAACAACCCTGTGCAAGGGAAATAGACTAATGGGACACCACAAGAGAGCCGAGGGGGAGCAAGAGAAGGCACGATGGGCTGCCCAACACGCCGTCACCAACACCCACCCCGCAAGGACAATTCGTGTGCCTGTACCTTCACCGGGCACGGCGGGCACTGCCAGCCCGGTTGCCTGAGGCCTGCCACACGTTCGCTGCACTCGCACTTGGGTTAGCCGCAGCGTCGCCTTCGTGTCTCTCCAGCCGAATCACCTTTGCGTTGAGCTTCCTCACGCGGGCCTCCAGTGCGTTAACGCGCTCCTGCTTCGCTTCCGCCTCGCGATCGCACCGCTCGACGAGTCCTTGCATGCTGGTTTGCTGTTCTAACGACTGCCGCCAGAGGGACTCCAAGTTCGCAATGTACTGCGCTGCGCCTTCGTACAGATCCTCCTCGCCAACGGAATCCACGCCGGCCGCGCCACTCTTCCTACCACCGTGCTTGGGAAGGAGCTCCGCTGGGATGGCCTTGAGGGTACGCTCGTCAGCGGTGCGCACAATCGCCAGGCCACGGGCCATGGGCCGCTGCGTCTCCTTGCTGGTCAGGAAGCTCAGGATGCCGCCGCCTCTTTCGTCATTGTCGCCCTCAGCACCACCGCCATCGCCGCGTGCGCGCGTTGTGCGGCGCGCCTCCCCGCTGTAGACAGGCGACAGCAAGGCAAACGACCGAAGCAGCCCCACAGCTTCTGGACTCCACGCAAACTTCAACAGCAACTCCCGACGGTACCGCGCGAGAAGGTTTTCACACAGGAGGGCGACGCTCCACGCGACGTGTTCATCCATCGCGGTAAAGTCCGTCCCTTCGGCAGCCGAGCTCCGCTTGTTGGCAATCACCACGACGCCCATGTTCTTGATGGGCACCGCGACGCAGTTACTCACATTCAGGTAGCGTGAGCTGGAGGAGGGGACGGCGGGGGTGGTGGTCGCATGGTGCGCCGAGGCCTTGCTGGCCTCCGACTCCGGAGCAGTCTTTGCGACACTGAACGTCGAGTTCCGCAAGTTGAGTGCGACCCCTGTCTGCACGACCGTGGTGAGGGTGCTCGTGGTAGCGTAGCTGACGGTCTGGGGCAGGTAGCCGTGCCCATTGATGTGCGCCACGGACTGGAGGAAGCGAGCCTGTGTTGAGACCGTCTTAGGGGAAGAGGCCGACGCCAAACCCTTTACTTGCCGCTCTGTTGTGGAAGCAGAGGCAGCAGTAACAGCAGCTGGGTCAGAATTGGTCCCTGCCACCTCATTCACATAGACCGCTCCGCAGGTTGCCTCACACTCCGTCAGTGCCGCTTCGAGAAGCAAGTACAGAAACGCCTGCAGGGTCGACGCGGCGTGACGGCTGCTTGCCAACTGCCTGCCAAGCTGGCCCGTCGCCGCCGCTGGGGCAGCCGAAGAGTGACTCTGTTCCTTTCGTTTGCTGCGACTCGCATCCGCAGTGAGACGGTCCCCGCGCGAGGATGCTCCCCTTGTTACACCTGCCACCGCCGCCGGGCCGTTGGTGCCGTCGGTCTGGGTGAACGGGAGCCGCGGTAGAGCGGCATCCAGGCTTGGTGTTGCCGCCTCCCTACGCATCGCCGCGTGCTTGCTGGTACGGCTGCCCGCACGCCACGTCGTGCCCTCAGCAACGCCCTCGAACAGCATGTCGCCGCCTTCGTCGTTGTCGTCGTCGTCGTCGTCAAGGGCACTGCCTGCCCCCACGCTTGCGAAGAAGGATGCGCGCCCACGCAGCGATACCGATGCGGGAGCTATCGGAGCGCTCACAGTGTCAAACCCGGCGGGCACGAGCCGTCGGGCAGCGCATATTTCGCTGAGCTCTCCCATCTCCTTCTTCTTCATGTGCTCATAAAAGGAGACGAGCTGGTGGTCGACAGCGGCGGTCAGCTCCGTGCAGGCCTGACGCAGGGCGGTCCCGAGCTCGTTAAGGGCCGCGACCACATCGGGGCCACAGGACCGTGGCAACTGCAGCCCTGCCTCATAGCAGTAGTCGGTGCCCGCCGCCGAAACGTAACGACTGGCCGCTTCGCTTTGCCCACTGACGGTGTCCGCCCCTCGTGATTGTGATGGATGCCGGCTGCGGGAGGCGGTGTGAGAGGTCGGCCACGCATCTCCGGGGGAAGTACTCCGCTGCAGAAATCCTTCCAGCGCGCTGGCACGAGGCTCTACCTGTGATGCCCGTTTGCCCGCCGCGGGCCGACGCTTCCCACATGTCGTCGCAGTAGCAGCCGCAGGAGCAACAGCAGCCGTGGACGGAGACAAAGACGATGAGAAAACAGAGGCTGTCACGTCCTCGGTGTGCAGCGCCAAGGAGGATCGACCGCTTCGGGCATGGGTGCTGCCGTCGATGCGAGACGCACGGGAGCCGGCTGGAACGAGCTGTGCGTTCACAAGCAGGTCCGCGATCTGCCCCACCACCTCCAGCTTCTTGTCGATCTCCGTTTGTTCAAGCAACATGAGGAAGCACGCTCCGTCTAATTTCCTTTGCACTTTAAGCAGCAAGAGTCTTTCCTTGAAATTCTGCAAAGGCGGTCAAGGGGGAGAGACAAGAAGAAGAAGAAGTTGTGCCTGTTGGTGGTGTCGTCGAAGTTTCGCAATGCTACAGAGCTCTTTCATTCCTTTATGGGGCTTCCATCATCCGTATCCACGTATTCTCCCCATCCACAAGAAGACAGCGTTACAAAGAAGGAGGATGCCATCTGCAATCAGAGCAGCGAGGGAGGGGGGGCTGCGTCTACAGTAAAAAGTGGTGCAGTTCCTCGAGTGCTTTGCCCCTCCGTCCTTTGTACGCTCCGTTGCTGATGTGAGCCAGTACTACTCTTGCACAGACGCTCCCAAAAAACGTCATCGCGCTTTCATATGGTGTGATAGCTCAAGAGCAATGTTTCACAGTTTGTGTTATCGCGTTGTGAATGGAGTTTTTTTTTCTTTTTTTTTCTTCGATTGCATGCATGTACAGTTGTTCGATCCGAAAAGAGAGAATTCAATAAGGGCGTGAAGGGGGGTGAAGAAACGAAGAAAAAAAATTCCAGATGAAAGGAAAAACTTGGTTGAGACAGGTGGCCAGTTGAACTCAGGATGCCAATACCGCGACAACAGTGACTGTCTCCGCTCTTTGTGTTTTTTTGTTATTGTTAGATTCTTTGATTTTTGTGTTTGTGTGAAATGAAAAGAGAGCCATGAAGAAAGAGAAAGAAAGGAAGTGGGTGCTATCGTCTTATGTGAAGGCTACCTCTCTTGCGGCTGCTGTTGATTCCTCGTTCATGTGATACACTTTCTTTTTTCGTCGAGAGGGATGGAATGAGTATGCCTCGGTGTACAGGTGGAACAGTTCGTAAAGAGGCGGAGCGCAAGTTGCGGGAATTGAGAAAGGCACGGTTATATACCCGAAAGAAGGGAGTGAGAGGTACGGTTGGGGAAGTGAAGTGACGAATGCCTTCGGTAAACACAAGACATGGTGCAGATATTTTTTTACTTTTTTCAGAAACGCTTGATGGGAAAAAACAAAAGCGATCAACTAGCAAGGTCAGATAGGGGAAGTACGAGAGTTAGAAGAAAGCAAAAAAAAAAAAAAAAACATGATGGGGATGGTGATTTGGGGGGAGAAAGGCGTCAAGGAACATGCCCAAAACTTGGATTCGACATTAAACCGTCGACTCACCACATCATCTCTACACACATGCACACACATACACACACCCATACGCACGTACCAACTCAACAAGTCTGGCGAAGGACTGCAATCGAACAAGGAAAAGAGGGATATAAATCGTTTTCACAAGAAAACAAAGGACGAAGAAATGGATCGATTATATCACAGTTAGATCAGCCGCATTCAGATTCTGGTTGGGTATACAGAACTCCCGAAAACATCTTTGGAAACCTTTATTTCGCACGACGACAGCCTCCGTGACTTTTCTTTCTCTCTCCATTTCCTGCAGCACCTTCCGCTTTGCTCACGTACGACCCCTTCGTCCTCCAGAGGCAGCTGCTGTGAAAAGCGCGAGCGCACACGAGAGTAAGGGAAACAAGCAAGCAGAGTGACACCAACAGAGCCGCGTCTAACGACGGAAAGGCGGAAAGCAGGACGCGGGTGCTGCAACTGACTAGAAACGGAGCGAGGAGCAAGCACGAAACCAAGATGAAATTAGGAATTCGTGAAGTTTGTGACGAGCCTCGAAGTAAAGGGAGGGGGGACGGAGATGTCGATTTACGTATATAAAAGGCTGACGCTGAAGAAAGTAAATGAGGAAAAAAAAAAGTAACAAATAAGAAACATGAGAAGAAAAGATGGGAAATGAGAAAGAATTCAAACCTAAAAATGATTTGCGGAAGGAAACAGGTAGATGACGTGGTCAAACCCCACAGGAAAACAAAAAGATATTTCTTTTTTTTTTTAAAGACACAAGTTAAGTGCGAAAGGAAGGAAGTAGTAAGTCACGTCGCACAAGAAGAAAAAAAAAAAGAGATACAGGTAGAGATACAAGTGAAACCAGAAAGAAAGGAGAAAAAAAAAGGGAATGTTCCATTGTAAGAAGGCAAAGGAATGGAGGGATGGAAAGGTATAACGGGCAAAAGGAAAAGTGTTCAAAGAGAAAAGAAGTGAAATGCAAAGGCAATGAATACTGCGCAAGGGGAAACAGAGGACGCGTTCCTTGAGAGTCACACCACACGTAGAAACGCGCGAGTGCCGCCGCAGTAAACAGTGAGAGACCTGGTCCTGCCTTCTGTGTTGTTATTGGTGTGGACCCACGGCCCCTCCTTGATCGGTTGGTCGGTCTCTCTCTCTCTCTCTCTCTCTCTCTCTCTCTCTCTCTCTCTCGCCAGCACTGGTGACGCCACGCCTTCGATGTGGTGTGCTGCCCAGTGCGCGAGGAAGAGGGTTGAAGGCCCACCGTTGTGAGAAAGCATTGCTGTCCAGACCCAGCTCCCCGCCGACGCACCCCGTGAGGTGTGGTTAAAGTCTGTGTTGGTGGGTATCAAGATGTTTGTGTCTGTGTTCCATCTCTTGCTCATTTTTCCCCCACTTCCGTTGCGCTGGGTCACAGAGATGGCACCAGACACAGATAGACGCGAGAATAAAGCACGCCAGTTCCAATAACCAAAGGAAAATAGCAGCGGGGGAGAGAGTCAGAAATCGTGGGGCAAAGGGAACCGAGAGAAAAGAGAAATTGAGTCACGCGCTTCCACGGGTAATGACAAAAATAGCGACGAAAGAAAAGCGTGGAAAAGCGTGGAAAGTGTTTGTGCATGTGCGAGTATCAGGCGGCCTGTGCCGCTCACGTGCCCACGTCTGCACAGCGGTGTGGGCCGAGAGAGGCAGGAGAAGAGGAATCATCGAGGCACAGAGTTTTTAAAAAAGAGGTTCAAGTGATTTAACACACGCGCGGAGGAGGCGCGGGCAAAGAAAAAAAAGAGAAACAAAGAGAGACGTGAGTCGTGCGTATTTCCTCGTCGCAGTTTGGTGGAGAGAACGAGGGGAGGAACTCGAAGAGAGAAATGAGGGATCGCAGATGCCCCGCCAGTTTGCATTCCTCAAAGGGGGAAGCAGAATGTCGAAGTGGTGATAGACAACGTTTTCTTGCGCTTCATAGACTTAGAAATGCCGTTGTTGTCGTTGTTGGTTTTCGCTCCTCTTTTGTCATCCATTAGTAGAGTTAAGGAGACAACAAAAAACAGAAGAAAAGAGGAAGCATAGAAGGCGATCGAAGAGGGAAAGGGGAGGGAATGGAGAGGGGCGAAGAAGAAAAGCGACCTCAAAAGCAGTAAAATAAACGGATCAACAAGATGAAATTATCGATGGAAGGCACAAGAGCATGTGGTGAAAAGAATTAAGATCGTCCACGAGGCCAAAGGAGCTTTGTACATGTTGTTTCTGCAGGAAGAATGGAGTCATAAAGAAAAAAAAAAGATTGGGTGCCAGAAAAAGAAAATAAAAAGGAAATCGATGCTGCAGTGATGGAAAGGAAAACGAGAGCAGGTGAAAGCACATGGTGGGCATGCGTCCGCGCATGCCTCGTCTTGACGGGTACACACAAAAGAAGAGCAAAAAGAAAAAGGCAGTGGAAACCCTCAGCGAGTTAGAAAGGGAGTCGACCTCACCCGAACCCCACACATGTGTATGTAATGATACATTCTCTTTCTCGCAAAAATGCAGCTCTCTGTGCGGTGAGAGTACTCATCGTTGGAAATCGAATGCGGCAGAAACAAGAGAAAAGGAGAAGCTTGAGGACGGGAAAGAGTTGTGTTGCACGAAAAAAAAAAAAAAACATGATCGAAGGCGTTAGAGGAATCGCAGAAGACGGAGAAACGAAGCGAAGCAAAAAAAAAAAAAATTAGATGCTGACTAGTTACCGCCATCCAGGTTTCTCTTCTTTTTTTCCCCCGATCTTCCACGTGCTCGAGGGGTGGTGTATATCGTACCAAAGGAGAGAAAGAGAGACGTCCGCGTGATGGGGAAGGGCGTGAACGTGTCCTTGCAGAAGAAAAGAACGCAAAGGGAAAACAGAAGAAGAGAATTAAAGCAAAAAGGCATAGCCTCTCAGTACGAAACAAATGGCAAAGGCAACTTTAAATAAAAACAAAAAAGTGAAGCACGTGAAAGAGAAGAATATTCATTTCACTTGCGAGATGAGAAAGAGCCACCGGGGAGCTCATCCGGCCTGTGTGACGGCGCGCCACTTCACCATCCACGGATGCTGCATCGCTTCCTCAGGCGTAATGCGCCTCTCCGGATCGAATGTCAGGCAACGCATCACAAAGTCGTGGAACAGGTGGGCCTCCTCTCGGCCCGAGGTCTCTCGGACGTGTGCGAGAAACGCGTAGACGCTCCTGCTAGCCGGTGCCTTGCGTTTGCGCCCCTTCTTACTCAGCCCTGTAAGCATCGGACGCTCAGGGGCGGCTGCGGCGGCGCTGGCATTTGTGTGGCCTTGTGCCGGGGCGAAGAACTTGTCGCTTCGCTTTCCCTGTGCGACGAGGTAGGCAGGCACAAGTCCGAGGTACTCAGTCATGCGATCAAGCAACTCACCTTCGCAGCTGGCCGGGAAGATGGGCATGCCGTTTGCCAGCTCGCACATGACGCAGCCGAAACTCCACATGTCAATGGCTGTTGTATACGGAATGCCGAGAACAATTTCTGGCGCTCGGTAGTAACGCGACTGAATGTAGGTGAAGACGCGTTTGTCGAGCGTGCAAGAGGAGCCAAAGTCGATGAGCTTCAGTCGACCGAGCACAAGGTCATTGTGTCGGGCGGTTTTCGCAGGCGCCTTGGGGATGGTGGTGGTGGTGGTGGTGACAGTGCTGCCGGTGGTGGTGATGGGTGGCACCAAGGCGTACGCGGTCAGGACAGCGTTGCCATGCGGCGCATCCTTCTTGTCTTTGTCCGCGTAGCCCTCCGCCTTCTCCTCTGGTGTGTTGTCAATCACGATATTCTCTGGTTTCATGTCGCAATGCACAATGCCGTGCTTGGCGAGGTGGGCGAGGGAGACCAGGATGCTTTCAGCGAAGCGGAAGATGAAGCGCTGGGTGAAAGGCTGGTAGTTGTTTGCCTGCATGTAGCTATACAAGTCGCTCTGCAGAAGCTCAAACACCAGAGCGTAATGGCTGCGAAACGTGAAGGTGCCGAGGAGCCGCACAATGTTCGCCGCATCGTGTGGGTCGTCCGAGACAAGCGTCTCCAGCAGGCGTGCTTCCTCCCCCGCTTGCTTGGTGTACGCGGCTTTGTTTTTAATGAGCTTGATAGCCACACGGCGTCTGCGGCCGTCATGCTCCTCGGCACGGTGATCAATGGCGCTCACCACGACGCCAAAGGTGCCGCGTCCCAGCTCCTTTGTGACCTCGTAGCGGTACGCGAGGTGGTCGCCCACCTTCACACGGTAATGGCAATTCTCGTCGTCGTAGCCACCGCCGCCTGTCATATTGCGGGCGGACCAGCTCGCCTGAATCTTCGCGCTCGCAGGGAGGTTGCCCGTGAAGTAGACCTCGGGCAGATANTGCCGTACTCGCCACTGCTGCCCATCACGCCGGTGCGCGCGGTCGCCCCGCTGCAGTCTTCGCCACCCTCGTCCTCTGTCAGATCCCTGGCCGTGTACAGCGTTGTGTCCTCATTGGTGGTGGTGGCAGCAAGCGCCATAACCTCTGCCCGTTCCTCCGCATTGGTCTGTGGCAGCGGGGGAGGGTACGGACAGAGCGTCGTTGTCGGGGGTGCGGAGGCGGGATTGGGGTGACGACCACCAGCAGCCACAGCGGCAGCAGTGGTAGGAGATGGAATAGCAACTTCACCCGCGCTCACCTCGGCGGACGGGGTGATGGGTGCGACGTCGTGCACGACTGGCTGGCCGTCGATGCGAGTGGCGCTGGAAGAGAAGCCAGTGCTGCTCGGGCCGCGCGTGGTGGGGCCAGACGACGCCGTGCTCACGGGCAGCGACGCCAGGACCTTGCCTCCGCGCTTGCCGCTGGCAGAGCTGGCCACATGACGAGAGGGTTTTGCGGAGCCGCGCGCATTGGCGGCAGAAGCAAGCGTGCGCTGCTGCTGCTGCTGCTGACGGGCCGCGGACGCGCTGCCAAGAGCAGCCCCACGCATGCTGCTGACGGAAGTGCCTGCCCCCAGCACGCTCGCCCCGCTTTGGCTGTTGCGGCGGCTACCGTGGCCAGCAGGACGGGTTGACACGGTTGGCCCAGCGATCCCTGCCCCGGGCATACCCCCGGCTTTGATATTCGAGTGCCCTTGCAGACGCCACTGCACGGGCATGTTTGTGTTGCTGTTCGGCGTCATCATGGTGGTGTCCGTGATGCCAGCGGTGCTGGTCACGCTGGCGTCTGCGGTGGTGCTGCTGAGTAGGCTCTGCTGCGAGCGGCGGCGCCCGGCCGAGCCGTGGTGCGGGTGCTGGGAAGCAAAGCTCAGAGGAAGCATCGTGCCTCCCTTCATTAACCGCGGCAAGGCGTCATCATTGCCACCACTGACGGCCCCCGTCGCGCCATGACGCTGCGACTTAGGAGAGACAAGGAACGGCTGTGCGCTGAACATGGTGGTGGAGCCTGGGAAGGATGGGCTGCCGTTCAGGGGCGGGTTCAAGGGCGGCGGCATCCGTGAGGGCGGCGCGGGCTTGTAGGTGGTCTGCCAGGACACACTGACCACGTGTGGGGCCTCTGGCTTCATGGTGTGACGGCTCGCGCTAGAGGTATTCGTGGCCGGCGGCCGTGAAGCGCTACGTGCGCTCATCGGATATTCCAGACCAGCGCTGTGGTACATGCGCGTTCCGTGAAAAGAAATTATTTTTGGTTCCAGCTTTTCAACTTGCTGAGTCTGTGTACGTCAAAAATAATTTCAAAAAAGAGGCAGATTCGATATAGAACAAAGGTAGAATTCCAATGGAGGAGAGCAAAGATGGGGCGTTGCTAAACACGTGAACAATTGTGTGAGAATGAGCAGGAGCCAAGGGAAGTGAAAAGTACAGGAAAGGAAAGCACGTGAGAAAGCAAAGGTAGATGGAAAGGGAAAAAAAAAGAGCGCAATCGTTAGAAAAAGGGGAAACCAAGCTGAAACGAGGGGAGAGAGGAATACAATATATGTATAAGCACGATGCGGGATCTGACCCTTCAGCTCTTGGCACTGTATGAAAGGAAGAGTGAAGCGAGACCGCTTTTCGAGGGGGAAAAAAACTGAAGGGAAACAACACGATAGAAGATGAAGGATTCGACACAGAGACGTGTAGCCTCAACAGCCAAGCGTTGAGAAACAGAATGGAAAGGAAGGATGACGTGAAGTGTGGTGCACAAGAGATTACCGTCAGAGCGATTGGTGGACAGATGCAAAAAAAAAAAAAAAAACTAAAGTACTCAAGAAAAAAAAAAGCACGAGGGGAGGAAGAGGAAAAGCAAACGTTCAAAAGCGATGCAAAGAAGAGGTAAGGTGATGGTATGAGGAGGGAAGACGGGTGGAGAAGAAGAAAGAGAGAGAAAAATTGTGGGGTTCAAGAAGAAAGAGACTTATAAACTGGGTGTAGTTCCTCGCACGTGGGTAATGCGACAGCGTGAAGCGAGGACAAATGGACGACGCTAGAGATGGTATAATTGTCTCCAATAGTTTCGTGATCGCGGAGTGGAAATATACCGTGCAAGGCCGTACACCGAGAGGAGCACAGAGAGAGAGAGAGAGAAGCGCCACGACGGGACGAAGAAACAAAGGCGGTAAAAGCAAGAGGGATATCTCGCTCAGGTTTCACGGCAGCAGTGCTGTTTGGATTCGCAGACGTAGGCTTCACCAGAAGGTCTTTGAGGGCTACTGTTACTCGTGAAAACACGCTATTTTGCCTTACTCAGTTATTATTATTATTTTTTGATAGCGACACACGAGGCTTGCTTGTATCTTGTGGATATACAGATGTCCAGATATGAATAATTCTTTCCTATGCTTGGCAGAGAGGTGAGAAAGGATAGAATGGATGTGGTGAAGT
>JASAOC010001824.1:0-11044 GCA_030849835.1 Herpetomonas samuelpessoai
CAGTCTTGCTGACGTGGGATAGAGGCACGGAACAATTCGCAAAGCAATACTAATATCTCTTCAGCCCGAGGTGCTCACTAGGCGTGCGCGGAAAAGGGAAGAGAGAGGCAGAGGCACGTGGAATGACAAGGTCACTACAACATTACTGCTAGACGGCTTCTGTTTTGACACGACCTGTTACCCTTTCTCTGTCGTGCTGAGTCTGAGTTCCGTGTGTAGGCTCGGTTACTGAGCTTAGGCTTTCTCAGTCAGTGCCTGCGGCGTCCAGCCCATGAGCATGCGCCAGCTCGCCTGTGAGGCTCACGCAAGCATTTTCGTGTTTGCTTTAAAGATGGCTGAAAAGGTATTTGTGTTTGTTTTTGGCGGACAGGATCACACATCGTTCTGAAACACAATGAAACAGAAACGAAGGAAGAAAAGAAAACAAAACGGGGGAGATTCGGCACAGCTGCTGAGAGTGAACAAACAGAAACAGACGTACACCATACACGGCAACAGGGAGAACAGAATTTTAAACATACCGAGCCAGAAAAAAAAAATAGCAACAGTGTGTTATAAGCGAAAACCTTCTCGAGAAGAGGAGAAGAGGGGGCACTGAGGGGACGAACAGAGCGAAGCGCACGACGGACAGATCAGGACGGAGAGAGATACAGAGCGGAAACAGAAGGATCCAAAGGAGAAGAGAAGAAACGAAAAGAATCGCTCACAGTATCCCATTCCACGTAGTTAGCTCGTAGAAGGTGGCTGCAAGGCTGGGGGAGGGAGGGGTTCGAGCGCCTGTGGGGAGTCTGTCGGTGCTGTGGCCGTCACCAGGAAATCGGTCGCAAGCTTCGTATTCGCCTGCAGCGTTGGGGTGGGCATTGACGGGGGCGGTACGGGAGCAGCACCCGGATGGAGATGGGGGGACACCCCAGGTACTGGATTTGCAAGCCCAGCCTCTGTGGACGCCGGGAGCGTGATTCCATCAATACCACCGCTCACCTTACCGCCAGCCATGGCCGCCGCCCCACTGGATGCACTCTGGAACGCATGGTGAGGGACAACATCATAGTCGGAGTCCTCGTCAGAGATTTGGCCCTCGTGGTGGTGGCCATGTCTGGGCTGGCCACGGTGCTTGCGCAGCAGCTTCGAGTTACGCTTACGGCGAGGAGGGGTTTGGAATGCGCCGGCCGACGGCTCATCCAGCAGGTCATCAACATCCTCGCTGTCGAACACGTCGTCGTCGTCTTCCTCCTCCTCGTCTTCCTCCTCACTTAGCTCTGCTCCTGCCTTCTGTAAACTGCTCGACATTGCCGGGTCTGCGTGGGCGAATTTGCCACGGGGAGGTTTGGCGGGCGCCGCGTTCTTTGTGTTGGTGACGCCAAACGTGCTCTTGCCCCCCTTGACAGCGGCAGGTGGCTTCGGGCTGGCGCTGACAGAGGTGCCCGCAGGCACGGCCGGCCCAAACAAATCACTGCTCGAATTATTGCCCGAGGAGTAGTGCGGTAGCTGCGGCACGCGCACAACGGCCGGTGCGTTGACGGGCAGCCGCGCACCCTTGGCCGCTGGCACGAGGTGAGGGGTGTCCAGACCCGCGACGGCCGCCCCACCAGATGGCTGCGGGGCGTGGACAAGACCATAGGACTCGGGCTTTGCCGATGGGGTAGGCGGCAAGGTGCCCGGAGGAAAGGCAGCAGTGCCGCCCGCTGCGACAGCCGCCACCGCGGCTACCGTCACCGGGGCTGGCCGGGCGCCGGGAGACTGCGCGCGCTTCATCTCACGCTTCTCTGGGTCGGTGCGGGTCACGCGCAGACGCTCCCTCGCCCGGAGCTCTGCCGCCTCGGACGGCGGTGCCAGCAGCTGTGCCACCGTGGCGGCGGTGAAGCTGGCGGCCGACGAGAGGGAGTTGTTGAAGCTGCGACCGCCCGTGTTGCGCCGCGTGCCGTCGCTGCGATGCGCGGGCAGGACGCCCTCACGGTGCGGGGCCTCAACATCCTCGTCGTCGCTCTCTTCCTCGTCGTCGTCACTCTCATCGCGCTTGAGCACCTCGGCCAGGTCCTTCTTGTACGTGAAGTGCTTGGGTGTCTTGGAGTTCTCCCACTTCCACTCCAGCGGACGCCCTGGGCCATTGAGGGAAATGTACTGGAAGCAGTCCTCGTACTTTTCGGTGAGGTCGCGAATGTGGCAGAGCGCGTCATAATCATCGACATCCGAGGCGTTGTCGGCGTCCAGGTCCTCATGCTTGGGCAGCGGTGCCAGTGAAACGTCCTCATCGGCGCGCAGACGCTGCATCAGCAATCGCCGCAACATGCCAACGACACCCTCCACCGCGGACTCCGCGTCGAAGTTGGACACCAGCGGGTACGTGGGGAAGATGGGGATAAAGAGAAAGTCCGGCATGGGGGCGGCGGCAATGATGCACACAAAGGAGCGGCTGCCCCTGAGGACATAGTCGATCCCTGTAATGTCCTCCAGGTCCACCCACCGCGGGCACTTGCCGTCGGCCTGCAGCAGCAGCACCGAGTCGTGTGTGATGCACAGGTACCCGCTGAGGCCGCGCACCTCGCGCTGGTGCCGCACGTAGACAGCGTGGCCGTGTTGGAAGGAGTAAAAGACAACGTCGTTCAAGCGGCGGAATTGATAGCGGAGGTGCAGCGGCACGGTGGCGAAGGCGATACCGTTACGCGGGTCGTACGGGGGCAAGCCCGCGTGTAAGGGCTGGTACAAGCCATGGCGGACCAGGGCCTGCCGCAGACGCAGTGAAACGACACGGAAGGCGTCGTAGTTACGCGCGCGGAAGGTGATGGTGATGGTCTTGGGCCCGGTCCGCGTGCTGCTGAAGCTGTAGTACGAGGTGCGCTCGTCGCTGGCAGCCTCGGAGAGCGCGCGGGTGGTAGGGGACTTGAGCACTTCCTCCTCCTCCTCATCCTCTTCGTCCTCTTCGTCCTCATCCGCGTCGAGGTCGTCCGGGTTGCTGTCGGGGACGAGTTCAATGTCGCGGAAAAGGTTTTCCTCTGCGTCCTCGACCTCGTCTTGCTGCGCGACAGCTCCCACGTCGTACCCCTCGAGGTGCAGTACAGGGGAAGGTGGCTCCGGTGGAGGCGGGTCGTCCTCGGCATCGCCGCCCCCAGGCGCGTTGCTGCTGCTGCGTGCGTGGAGGAAGCTCGTGTTTGTGGAGCGAGGGCTCCCCACATAGCTGGTCTGTTTGCTGCCGCTGGGGCTCGCCTTATGATTCAGGTACTTACCCACCGGCTGCGGCGTGCCAGCGGCCGCCCCTCCCCCACGTGCCGACACCGTGTTGCTGCCGAACCCGGTGTATCGGTTGCTTTGGCTGGCCCGCCCTGTCGACTCCAACGGGTCCTCTGAGGCGATGCCGCGGTAGTCCCCAGAGGCCCCGGTGCTGCCACCACCCCCACCACCACCGAACCCCAGCAAGCCGCTGCGCCGCTTCTTGGGAGGCTTCTGCACCCGCTCCAGCTTCCGCTCGTAGCCCGTCACACGCATCGTCAGGAGCATCTTTTCTTGGAAATCCGCACTCGTGGGGGGCACGGCGTATTCATCGGCCATGTAGTCCAAGGCAGTGACCTTGATCTTCTTCCGCCATGTCACGAGGGGCACATTCTCCTCCTCACGCCCGCTCAGCTCGGCAATGGCAGCGGCGTGGGCGGCGGCCTCCAGCTCCGATTGCGAGACCGGTCCGCTGTAGTAGAGGTAGCGGTACTTGGGGTCAAAGGCGATCTGCCGCACCTTCCATCGCTGCGTTAACGGACTCTGCTTCTCCAGAAAGAAGTATTGCATTCACCGTAAACAGGTTTGTTAAGTGAAACACAGGGAAGACGCAAGATCCAGAAGGGAAATGGACTGTACTGCCGTACGTCCGGAACAGGCGATAAATGGGATGGAATCAATCCGTGGCTCCTCGTCGTGGAGAGGAAGGAAAAATCTCTTTTGAATAACCCTGATAAAATAGAAGGGAAAGACGGCACAAAGAACAAGAAAAACGAGATCAATAGGAGAGCGTTAAAATACCAATAAAGGATCGAAATATGAAAAAAAAAAACTTTTTTTTAAATAACAAAAGAGGGTAGCTAGTGCAGCAACGGTTTGAGTGCGGTGCGTATTGCTGTGTCCATCAAGCCAGGAAAAGGAGTCCGCTGGCGTGGCGTTGCATTCAAGAGTAGGCAAAGGGAAAGTCCAACACGACAAGGGAGGCAACACACCGAATGTAGGTTCGCGTCAATATGTATACGTGAGTGGCTGGATATCGGGGGAGAGCAACAAAGAAATAGCGAAAGTGAATACACTACAGAGAGTTGTGTTTACGTGTGTGTGTGTGTGTGTGTGTGTGTGTGTGTGTGTGTGTGTTGGAAGGAGAAAGAGAGAGGGGGACAGTAAGACCAGAGTGGGAAAACTTCGCTATAAAATCTTGTGTATTCGGTTGATAAGCGAGGAGCAAGAAAGGTGACATGTGAATTGACGGCTTTGGTTGAAAGATTGGGAGGTCGAGGGCCTCGTGATGGCGTTGCCCCTGAGCACGTGGGTACCACATTCCTTGATTCTCAGCGCCTCTGATGGGTGTGGGAGCACATGGTCACTGCCTACCATTTTCATTTTAGGTGCGTCAAGCCTCGAGCGCAGTGCGGAGGCGTCTCAAAGGTCATATCCACTGTGTTGCATAAGACCCACAGCACATTAGATAGGAAAGTGCCTCTCTGGTCTTTCCCGCTGCACATGTGTGTTCCTTGATATGCGTTGTCAGAGGTTCCACTGGGTGGGAGGAAGAAGAAAACGAAAAAGGAGGTACATTCACGAAAAGAGAACGGAAAGATAGAAGAAATCTGGAAAAGTAACGTTAGCGTGAGGTACACGTGCTCACAACAAAAAAAAGAGGTAAAACATGAGAAAGATGAAAGCACAGCTCAGGTCCATAGCGTTTCATCGTATTGTGCGTAGGGTGGGCACAATAAAAGGAAAGGGGAAGAAGAAGAAGAATAGGGAAGAGGGAAGAAAGTAGGAACGGGACCACCATCAGCTCAAGCAGTTAGGGCGAAGGAACGGTTTACAACGGAAGGGGAAAGGAGTGCCTCCGCTGATGTGTGAATGTCGCTGCGGTACTTGGAAACGGTAAAGATATCAGAGAAAACAAAGAGTTCCACGACGATTGTAGTATCAAGGAAGAGAGATTGGTAAGGAGCGGTGGAGCTCCATAAAAGGAAGAGAATAAGCTGAACATGCAGTAAAGTAAAAAGAAAAACAGGAGAAAGGAAACGTTCCACAGAAACAGAAAGAAAATAAAATTTTGTTGGGTAATTAAGAGAAAGAGACAGAGAAAATAGGTTGTAGAAGTACTTAGAAAAAACAAAAAGAAATAATAGACGGGTAGGTGTTTACAAGGAATCGCTTTCTGCGAGGGGGGGGGGGGAAGGGTTGTGAAGGAGAAGGGTCAGTCAGGAAGAGTCAAGAGGCAACGGAAGAAGACTTTATCCCTAAACACGGGTTCTGCAAATATATTAAAAAAAAAAGAGATAGAAGACTCTGGCATCCATGAAATGTTTGATTTCGTACCCTGTGTCTGGGTTGCAGGTGAGATGGCTGCCGTGCAATAAATCAGAATGGTAGAGAGCATAAAGAAGAGACAGCCACCGAACCACATGCGCGCGAGGTGCCAGACACGGAGGGTATTCTATTGGTGATACATGAAGGCGTTGGTGGTAGAGGCGGGTGAACCTCCATCCAAACGACGTCGGAAGTAGGGAACGCCACCAATACCCACAGAAATGTGCACAGATGAATATATTTTTTGAAAGACATGATTTCGTCACGTGCAATCCAGAGTGAAACACGCGTGTGTGCAGAACCAGAGAGCACTCGTTCGCAGTGAAGACCAGAAGGACGGCACAGACACGCAGCGCCAAAGCAATAGGGGATAGGTACGGCATCGCGTGAGCTGCAGCGTCTTGGTCTCACTTTAACGCGAGTGTGTGTGTCGGTGTCTGCAACGCGTGGACCACAAGCGAAGTTGCCGTATCAGCCAGTTGCCACTGTGACCGTGCACGTTGGCACGAGAAGAGAGACACGCATGTGATAAACGTTTAAGAGGAGAAAATATCGATTCAAGTGCGGTTTGGGACGTCTCACTCGTCAGACTCCTTGTCAAAGAACGTGTAGTACACGCAGGCGACCGTGCCGAAAGAAAAGGCAATGACGCCAACGATCATGAGGAAGTATGTCATGCAGTAGTGAAAGAGACCGACCGACTTGAGGTTCCAGTTCCCGCAGTACATCCAGAAAAGCGCCGGGAAGATAAAAGCAATAAAGGAGCCGCACAGACTCCCCGTCAGCGCAAACACCACGTCAATGGACGGGGCAAAGAGACCGACGACAAGAACGACGGTGGAGACAAGCGTCGTGACGATGATGTGGCGCCAGTACGGGAGCGTCTCGAGGTCCCAGCGGATACAGTAGTAAATGTAATTTCGGACGGGCACCCAATTCATGACATAGGCCGTGATGAGCTTGATGAGGATACCAAAATAGGCAATCATCATGAGCGGCTCACGGATGGGATCGTAGTTGTACAGGATAGAGCCCTCGACGGCGGCGCCAAACTCAAAGTAGGGGAAGAGGCCGGCGAGGAGATAGAAGAACATGCACACGACCATGGCAATCACGGTGGACTTGGTGAGCTTCTTGACCGAGGGCTTGGGACGCATTTCAAAGTACACAGGGAAGCACACGCCGTGGCACAGGAAGGCAAAGATAAAGATGGACAGACCGTCAATAGACTCGGCGCCGTTGGTGTTGAAGAGGCGGATCTCGCGCTTGCGCTCGCCGAAGTCCTGGAAGCCATTCATGCAGCTGTGCAGCACCACGGCAAAGACAAAGAAGACAATGAACAGCACGGAAAAGGCCGACACGTAACGCACGCTGTTCACGTGCTTTGGGATGATCAAGGGCGTCATGAACACGAGCCAAATCATGGATGTGATGAGCCGGTTCCCACTCTTTGTCCGTAGGTACTCTGGTGCGCCTTCGTGCGTGAGCATCGGACTCAGGCACGAGCTCACGCCGCTGATGTACGCAATCGCCGTACCAACGCACGAGAGCCACATGACGAAGCCGACAAAGTAATCTCCGCCACGGCCGAAGAGCCCTCGGGCCATGTTCTCAAGCGAGTCGAGGCCCGTCTTCTCCATGGCGATGCCGAGGATAGCCATACTGTAGCATGTCAGCACGGTGGTGACCACTAGGTAGATGGTCCCCATGACAAGACCGCTGGTGTGGAAGGCGGAGGGCATGCCAATGATGCCGCCCCCCAGGGTCACGGTGCACAACGTGAAGCAGCTCGAGACGAAGCCGCCAAACGGCATCACGGTCTCTACCGTGTGCATCACCCACGCCCGCAGGCGACCCCAGCACGAGGTCGGTGCGGAGGCGACATCGTCCGTGGTCAAGGACAGCGACGGTGAGTCTCCCGCGTTCGCGCAGTCCGCCGCCACGTCTGCCACCGGCAGCGTCGATGGCATCTTCTCCGCGAGTGCGCAGGACGGCACCATGTTGCCAGATGCATCGACGCAGTTGTACGATAAGTCAAGGTTAAACGTGTCGGGCGAGCGCTCGTCGTACGACGTCGACACGGTGGCCTCCACCTCCGCGACGGGCTCGTTGTACCTCGACATAAGTGGGGTCAGAGGGTACAGTGTCGGTGTGTGAGGGGTAATAACGGTTAAGGTCCACTGGCTGTTGTAGCTGCTCGGTTTGGATTATGAAGCGTTAAAATTGTCTTGTGCCTGGAAATTCAGGGTAGAGCAGGAGAAAAATAGATGTAGGGAAATAATAATAAAGAAGGGTAACTTTTGGGTATGTTATGATTAGAGACAGGGGTATTATTTACTGTTAAGGGTGTTGCGGTAAGAGAGGAAAATGGAGAGGGTTGAGTAGCATCGCTTACCAGAACGCAAATCCTATGTCTCCTTCTATTATAAGCATCACCTGGGTTGGACATCAGTACACACCATTAACCTTTCCCTTCAATCTGGCCTACCCCATTGTGGGGGCCTTTCATGGGAAGGAACCATCGTTCACAGCCTCAGCTCCCTTGTCTCCTCGTAGAACCATCGCCGCAATTTCCATTCCCAACGGGTCACACCAGCCCTCCTTCCCTCCACGAAAGGGTACCTCCTCTTGGTCATGTGGCGGTGTATCTGTTACCTTTTTTCACTTTCTTTTGGGTTTGTTTTGCTTTGGATCACTACGTTAGAGACTTTCTCACAAATAGGTTTCAACAAGAAATCGTCATGAGAAACGGTACGACAGACTTTTTTCCATCTTTTATAGAAGCTACAACGATCCACAACGACAGTCCTAAACAAACAAAATGTTTTAAAAAATGAAAACGAACTCAAGATATCAGAGACAGCAGCAGTGGCATTGACCGAAGGTAAAAAGGGAGGCCTTCGAGCAGCTTCTGCTGCTGCTGCCAATGTGCGTTCCTTCTTTTATTTACTTGAGGGTGGGCCAGAGCTTGGGGTCGACGCAGACATCAACGCAGTGGACGATGTCGAAGTACTGGTTGTAGCAGTGGGGCTCGCGCTCCGGGTCGACGCTCTTGATGCGCTCCAGGCACGCGTTGTAGGCCTGCACCTTCTTGTCACACGTCGTCTTGAGGCACTCCTGCTCGAGGGGGAGCTTAATATCTTCCGGATCCTCAGCCATGGTGGAGAGAGAGAGGAGAATATGAATTTAAAAAGGGATGGGGTTTGTCTGAGCCTTTTTCTTTCCTGGAAAAGAAAACAAGGAGGACGCGAGGCTGCTACGGAGGGCACGAATATATGTGCGCGCGGACAGATGTGGCTTTGGACGATGGTTTTTCCTACTTTGTTGGGCACCAAAGGAAGGTGAAAGAGATAAATGCGGAGAGATTCATGTCGTGGGAGTACAGAAAGAAGGATAGAAAGCATGCAAGCGAAGCGAGGCCATTGTTCTCCTGTCATCTCCCGAAACACATCGGCATGGAGAGTCACTCTTGTCAGCTGCGAGAGCAAATCCGCTGCACTGTCTTCTTTCCTTTCTGCTGTTTCTTTCCAACCGAATTGTTGAAGGTGCCTCGGCTCCGCTTTCCTTGAATGCCGCTTTAACGCCGGTCCAACAACCGTAGCAGGTGGATCACGAACGGTCGTTGAGAAATGAATTTCTTCTTCTTTATGCGTTGGATGATGGTGGGGATTAAAAAGAGTACAATAGACGATGTGGAGAGGATCATACAGAGGCACTGCACACACACAGATAGAAGGAAATGAGGAAACAAAAACGAGTAAATCATGTACGCACAACTTCACAAAACAGCCAATCAAAGACTCTAAGAATAAAGTAAAAAGAATAGTGGTGGAAAGCGTCAGACAAAGTGACGCATGATGAGCCGTCATCCATGCAATCATAAAAGAAAAGGGGGAAAGCAGCAACATGGGTGGCTCGTGTGAAGCGGACGAAAGTCCACCACAAGGAGGAAAGACAATGTCGAATGTGCACGTTCCTGTCGGCAGCAGCGAAATTGGGCCACATCCACACCGTCAGAAGACCGCATTTGAAAACAGGAGAGAAACAGACATGAAAGTGTTGAAGTGAATGGAATCGAAAAGTGAGGAAAGCAATCTACAGGGGAGTTATTGTTAAAAAGCAAATAAAACTCTGTCGGCTGCGAGTTACACAAAGCAAGGCAGGAACGCTGCTAGCCGACTCCGCGCATCTTCGGATAGCCACACACGTACACACGGAAGGTCTACAAAAAAAAATATGCTTCTTTTGCAGCCCTCGATCTAGCAGGGCCAAAGAGAGAACTACAAGTAGTCCTTCCCTTTCTGGGCACCATGTCGAACCTCACCAGGTACGAGCATCCGTGATACGTGGACCCTACATGAGCGTGCACGGGCTGTAGTTGCTATTCTGCACCTCCTCTTCCCGCGCCTGGCGCTGCGCCGCCCGTGCCTGCCGCTTGTTGGCCGCCTTCGCCGCCGCGTCCTCCAGTCGGCGTGCGTGCTGCTTGTACGACACCCGCGTGAGGCGAATCTTGACTTCTCCCTTCGCGAGCTGTCCGCCGCCCAGCAGCGCCACGCTGCACTCCACGGGCCGGCCCTCCCCCTCCCAGAGCTCGTTCATCTGCATGAGGTCAATGTCCGCGTAGCCAAAGGCGGCGTACTCGTAGAGCATCACGCGAATGCGGTCGTACTTGTGGACAAGAAACACACGTGCAGCGCTGCTGTCCCACTGCATGCGATCGCGGTTCGTGAGGAATGGCGTCTTGAACGGTCGGTTGACGCTGACAGTGCTAATGGTATCGCTCTGCCCACAGACCCACGCCTCTCCGTGGCACTTGAAGCGGTCCGGCAGCTGCGGCTCGAGCGTCACCACCTCCATAAAGCGCACCTCGACCGCATAGCGCTCCGACAGATCCTCGGTGGCCTGCATACGAGCCCACATATCCGAGTACGCGCCGGCGACGGCACCCTGCCCGCCCACGGCGACCGTGGTGGTGTGATCCCAGGTGACCATGTTGTTGTCGCGGTCGAGGATGCGGCTTGCGCTGCTGGACGACGGGCCACGGCGTCCCATGAGCATGGAGTCCATGGCGCTGGTCCCGCGAAGGCCGCTGCCGCCCGCCGCCGCGCTTGGACCGTTGCCGGAGCCACCGCTGCCGCTGAGGAAGGCGGAGACGCACTGCAAGAAGGGAATCACGGTGCCGAAGCCGCCGCGCGGGTCGACGGGGATGTGCTGGTGGACGGGCAGCAGCTCAAACAGTGGCACCTCGTCCTCCAAGTCCGCCTCCAGGACGGTCCGACGAGAAGCCGAGGCACCCCGCACGACGCTGTCACCCGCATGGCTGCCGTTAGCTGTGTTGGGGCGGCGGAAGTGCTGGTCAATGCGGCGGCCGTCGGGGAAGAGGGCCTCGAAAGGGACGGAGCCCTTCTTGAGTAAGACACCCATCAGCAAGGTGCGGACAGGCTGCCGTGTCTTGTCCTGAGCCTTGTACGTTGTCTCGACCTTCTCCGTCTTGGCCGGTGTTGCATCG
>JASAOC010001825.1:0-11089 GCA_030849835.1 Herpetomonas samuelpessoai
CCGCCGCATTAGTGACTGCTGGAACCGCCCCATCGACAGCCGCCCGAGTCGCGTGGTCGGCGTAATGGAGCGAACGACAGACGACTACGGCCTCACTTTTCGTTACACCGGCCGCATCCTTCCGTGCATCAACCTTGGCTCCTACAACTATCTCGGCTTTGCCAACGATACGCCCCGCATCACCCAGGAGGTGCTGGGCGTCTTTGACGTGCTGGGCATCGCGACGTGCAGCGCTTCACAGGAAGCGGGTCACCACGACATTCTCCCTGCACTCGAACGTGTTGTGGCGCACTTCGTTGGCAAGGAGGACTCGATTGTGTGCGGGATGGGCTTTGGGACCAACTTCAAGGGCTTGCCTGCGTTGTTCGGCAAGGGCACGCTGTGCATCTCTGACCACCTGAACCACTCGTCGATCGTGAACGGTGTGCGCTCGTCTGGCGCGAAGGTGCATCCCTTCCGTCACGGGAAATATAATGAGCTAGAACAAATTCTGCGTGAGGCGATCATCCTTGGCCAGGACCCGCAGAATAACGTGACGGCGTGCAAGCCGTGGGATCGCATTGTGATTCTTGTGGAGGGTATCTACAGCATGGAGGGTGAGATCATCGACCTGAAGCGTGTTGTGGAGATCAAGAAGAAGTACCACGCGCTTGTGTTTGTGGATGAGGCGCATTCGATTGGTGCGATTGGTCGCAGTGGCCGTGGCGTGTGCGAGCACTGCGGCGTTGACCCGAAGGANGTGTGCGAGCACTGCGGCGTTGACCCGAAGGACGTTGACATCCTGATGGGCACCTTCACGAAGAGCTTTGGCTCGATTGGCGGCTACATTGCTGGTGACAAGAGCGTTATTGATGCTATACGCCATGATAGCACTCTTTCCCTCCATTACGATGCTATGCCAGCTGCGTGCGCGCAGCAGGTGCTGTCTGTGCTTGACGTGATTCTTGGCAAGGATGGGACGGACCTTGGCGAGAAGCGGATTGCACAGCTGAAAGCGAACTCCACGTTCTTCCGTCAAGGCCTCATTCAACGCGGGTTTCAGGTCCTGGGCGACGACGCCAGCCCCGTGATTCCCGTTATGACCTTCAACATGGGAAAGCTTCCCGCGCTCTCTCGCAAGTGCCTCGAGCGTGGCATCGCCATCGTCGCNCTCGAGCGCGGCATCGCTATTGTCGTGGTCGGCTACCCTGCGACACCCCTTCTCGAGAGCCGCATTCGTTTCTGTGTGTCCGCTGCCCACACCCGGGAGGACCTGCAGTACGTGCTGGACGAGATGAAGGAGTTCTCCAAGGAGGTGTACATGACCTACCGCACCAACAACTTCTTTGGCATGCCCATCAAAAACTAAACGAAAGGAGGCGGATAGTGAACGGTGCTGCTTTGCCACTGAAAATGTCGCTGCCGGCTGGGTTCACAAGGCTCACGCTTCCCTACCACGAGTACCTCCCCTAGCTGCGTTCCACGTGTTTCTCAACTTTCCGAGTGGACCTCTGTTCCTTCATTGTTCTGTGCATCTGCACCGTTGGGAAAGCAAAGAGCATACCACATCCCTCCCCGCACTTGAGGTACCGTCGTCCGCTCTCTTTTCCCCCTCGAGGGCTACAGTGAGGGCGGACCAGTACACAAACTAGAAGTGCGAGATACGGTCGTCATGTAATAAATTAATCAGAAAAGAAAAAGAAGAAAAACAAAGAAGCGCTCCATGAAGACCTTGCTAGCGGAGAATCACTGCTCCAAGGACTTTCGTTTTCGATTGACAAATCAATAACTTCCAGATCGTTTATTTGAATGTTTCTACATTTCTTTTTTCTTTCCGTTCTTGTTTTTTTTCCTTTGTTTCCCAGGCTAGCGCCTCGCCCCTCTATACCGTTCCGTTTTTGTTTCACTTGTCCACGTATTCTCCTGCTCCTTGTGGAGCACTCGTTCACATCTTTCCCCCTCTTTCGTCTCCACAAGGGAAGTGTGAAACCTTCGGGCACCGAAAGGGATAGGGGAAACAAAGAGAAAAAATACAACAACGATTTTTGACCGCTTTCCCCCTCTCTCTCTCTCTCTCTCGGTATGCTTCTCGTTCCCTTGGTTCCCTTTAGCTTCCCTGCTGAAGTTGTTATAGTAGACTGTCCGCTAATCAGAATGCTCCATTAGTTAGACTCGGACTCTGACGTGGACAGTACCTGTTCTCCTCCCCTCCCCCCACGCTATGGGTTTCGTGTCCGTTTTGAAGGGCACGTCCAGGGAGGATTTGCCCGAGGTCCGTCCCACCTCTAGACGACGGCACGGCGGTTTACCCATTGCCCTCTTTCCTTGCTCCGGAACGGCGCACCACAAAAACGAAAAACTGGTGTGCCGTGACGGAGCAGGACTGCCTTTGCACTCACTCGCTCCAGAACCCTAACCCTCTCTTTCTCTCTTTCTCTCTTTCTTTCTCTCACCTCATGTTCTTCCATGTTTGGGGTGTTTTTTCTTCTGTTCAACGTCTTGTTTGTTTCGTTTTGACTCCCTTTGATTCCTTTAACGCTCTGCCTTTGTTTGTTTTCTGCTTCCTTTCTGTCATGTGCTAGTTGGTGTTTCAGAGGGATTGTCACCGTTTCAACGCACCCTCACCCTCACACACGCACGCATGAACGCTCAAGCACTCGTTCCCGCACCAAAGTCTGAGCACCCATCATACGCACAGTTTCTCTGAGCATCGACGCTTTTTCTCTTTTTCTTTCTGCCTTTTCGGATGTTGCTCTCTTTTCTCCATTTCCCCTCTCTTGAAGTATATCTAATCCTTCTCTCGCTGTTTGTTTACGCTAACGTGACGCTTTCTATGGCATCTTCCTCCCTTTTTTTTTTTCGTCGCTTGCAACGCCGAACGAGGCGTTTTGAATTAGTGTTTCTGTTCTCTTCTCTCTGCTGCTTTCTTGTATATGCAATCTCTTTCTTTCGCATTTCCCTCGCTACCCTTTCTTCTCTTTCTCTCTCTCTCTCTATACACACACCACTGGGAGAAGGAAGAAATGTATGGTGTGGTAGTGCACCGACGAGACCCCACAGCACGACGCTGGGCGGCCGCACTTCCCACTTAAACGTAAGAGACGAGATCCGCTTTTCCTTTTCTTCCTCGCTGGAGCCCGTATTGAACGGACACCTTTTCTTTTTGCATTGTTGTGCTGTTCTGTTGTCGTCACGTTATTTGGTGAACGTTGCATAGTCTCCTACGTCGAGGCCCTGGTCGGACAAAACGGAATGGAAGGCTGGAGCGAGCGTCCTTCACTCCGTCTATTCCTGTGCTTGTATGTTCCACCTCCACGAAGTGCATACCAATGTAGGGGAACCAGGAGCCAGCCTCCTTTATCTCGTAGCGAGTATCGTGGTCCTCATCTTTCTTGTGATCTCACAATCCACCGAATGAGAGAACCGGAAACACCTCTTCTTTTCTTTTTTTCTGTTTCACCTTCGCTGTCCCCTTTCTCTTCCTTTCACCCCGGACGACGTCCTCCCATCAACTTCTTCGCCTAGCGTCCTCCTCTTCGTTCTCCTCTTTTATGCTTTGACCACGTTTGCTCAACCCCCTTTGCTCTCTTCGGTTTCCTCTTTCCTTTACTCTTTTCCCCTGTGAAGATGAGCCCCACGGACCGTTGCCCGGTCTCCTCTGTACCAAACTACGTTTTTCTTTGCGGGTTCTTTTACCTTCCCTAAAAAAAAAAAAAACAACAAGAACAAATTAGATGAGCAAGAGCCCCTTGCGCGATAGTCTCGGATGGGTATACGGGCATTTGTGCCGAGGCATCTAGAAGGGGAAAATGAGCGTAGTGGCTCCCCGCTCGGAGGGGGAAAAAACTGTGTCCCCAGAGGTGTTTGGCCTTGGAAGAGACTCGCACCGGAACACGTCGTGCTCGATTATTTTTAGAAACAGGTGTGGTGGAGGGTGTCGGCTGCATTGCAGCCGTCATCTCTTCTTTCCCGGCTCGCAGCGGCGCACGCAAAGAAGGGAATCGTTCGACACGTGCCGTCACACGTGCTTTTGCCTCAGGACGCGACACCGTTTCCTGCACGCAATGCACGGCTTCTCCCATGCCCTTCCTTCGTGAGACACCTTCCCTCTTCTCCTTCCGCCTTGTGCCTTTCAATGTGCCGTCGTCTCTGGAAAGACGGGCGTAGCTTCATCTCTTCCCCCATCCCACTTTTCTCCCCTTTCGAACTACCCAACAACAACAAACAACAACCCTTACATACTCGCTACGTTGCAGCACGTGTCCATTGTTTTCCTTCGCTATCTACGATCACTCAGGTTTTCGTCAATCGTGCGTTGCATCTTATTGCCTGATTCACGGACAAGCATTTCACTGTGAATCGAGGATAGCCATTGTCACTTTTTTCAATATATTCATCAAAGAGCTTTTGTTCATTGAAGGACTCAACATTCTGTACCTCTAAACAAATATTATTTATATCCCAACCAAACCAAAACTGAAAGCAGAAAGAAAGAAAGGAGAATAACAAAGAAAAAGGTCAAGCACACTCTCGCAGAAAACGCTTTTTCCTTTTTGCTCTCTTTCCCTCGGCCTTTCAGCCATCATTCGTCGTTGGATCTGATCACACAGACCCAACTTCACATTTAATTCTTTTCTTTTTCCTCTTCTTCGCTCACATACAAACACGCACACACACCCCGCTACCGCTACTACCTCGCAAGGAACCATGCCCACGTACGAGGTTGCTGAAGCGGACAAGCATTCCGCGACCACTCCCCCGTCTCCTTCCTCAATCCCCAAGCGCGGTGGCACACCAACGGAGTCGGAAAACAAGTTCGATGCCACGCGGCTCTCCGCCGATCAGGCCTTCTCTCCTGTGGCCTACCCAGACATGCAGCACGAGACCCCT
Organism: Herpetomonas samuelpessoai; assembly: GCA_030849835.1. Taxonomy (NCBI): domain Eukaryota; phylum Euglenozoa; class Kinetoplastea; order Trypanosomatida; family Trypanosomatidae; genus Herpetomonas; species Herpetomonas samuelpessoai. Next base: position 4,870 of record JASAOC010001825.1, read on the forward strand.
TCGCTTCCCTCCGCGCAACCCCCTGCCGACCCTGAGGTCAAGGAGGAGGTCGTGCTCTCCCTGTGGACGCGTTTCACTTCCGCCTTCACGCTTCTCCTGTACGTTGTCATTGCCCACGTGCGCGAGTCCTGCGGAAAACTGACGCACCGCAAAGGCACCTTCTACCGTGAAGGCTACGCCCCGATCGTCAAGGACTTTGACGACTACTGGAACCGTCATTTTTACCGCCGCTTCCGCGACTGCTGGAACCGCCCCATCGACAGCCGCCCGGGTCGTGTGATTGGCGTGATGGAGCGTGTGTCGAACGATTACAATGCCACCACACACATGACGGGCCGCATCCTTCCGTGCATCAACCTTGGCTCCTACAACTACCTCGGCTTTGCGGAGGACACGCCCAGCATCACGCACGATGTGCTGGACTCGATCGATGACCTTGGCATCGCGTCCTGCAGTGCGCCTCAGGAGCTGGGCCAGCACGACGCGATCGCGCGCCTCGAGAAGGAGTTCGCACACTTCCTTGGCAAGGAGGACTCGATTGTGTGTGGGATGGGCTTTGGGACCAACTTCAAGGGCCTGCCTGCGTTGTTCGGCAAGGGGACGCTGTGCATCTCTGACCACCTGAACCACTCGTCGATCGTGAACGGTGTGCGCTCGTCTGGCGCGAAGGTGAACGTGTTTCAGCACGGCGACTACGACGGGCTGGAGCGTGTTGTGCGCGAGGCGATCATCCTTGGCCAGGACCCGCAGAACAACGTGACGGCGTACAAGCCGTGGGACCGCATTGTGATTCTTGTGGAGGGCATCTACAGCATGGAGGGTGAGATCATCGACCTGAAGCGTGTTGTGGAGATCAAGAAGAAGTACCACGCGCTTGTGTTTGTGGATGAGGCGCATTCGATTGGTGCGATTGGTCGCAGTGGCCGTGGCGTGTGCGAGCACTGCGGCGTTGACCCGAAGGACGTTGACATCCTGATGGGCACCTTCACGAAGAGCTTTGGCTCGATTGGCGGCTACATTGCCGGCGACAAGGCGCTGATGGACTACATCCGCGAGCACAGTGCGATTGCGCTGCACTGCGACACGCTTGCGCCGCCGTGCGCGCAGCAGGTGCTGTCTGTGCTTGACGTGATACTTGGCAAGGATGGGACGGACCTTGGCGAGAAGCGGATTGCGCAGCTGAAGGAGAACTCGCACTTCTTCCGCCAGGGCCTGCTGAAGCTCGGGTTCCACGTTCTCGGTGACGACGCTAGCCCCGTGATTCCCGTGATGACGTTCAATCTCGGTAAGTTGCCGGCGCTGTCGCGGAACTGTCTGAAGCGTGGCATTGCCGTGGTGGCCGTCGGCTACCCGGCCACACCCCTTCTCGAGAGCCGCATTCGTTTCTGCGTGTCCGCTGCCCACACCCGGGAGGACCTGCAGTACGTGCTGGACGTGATGAAGGACTTGTCGGAGTCGGTGTACCTGGACTACACTCATCATGACTTCTTCGGCTTCCCCGTCAAGCAGCAACATTAGGAGGCGGCTGACACGAATGAAATCTTCCGACCATTCATTGCGTTTTGGTTGACGCAGAGGTGGCCGTTTCACTTTCTTCTTCCTTGTGGTCTTGCTTTGACACGACAGCCTTCTTCGCTTTTGAGGCCTGCGTTAGCCCCGGCCCCTTGTGGCTTTCCGAGCTGAACGACTGCATCGCTCAGCAGTGCATCCCATGTGGCGTGGCCCAAGATAAACTCCTTCCTTTTCAATGGTGTGTAGAATGTTTTCCTGCAATGGCACGATAAGCATTTCTTCTGTGAGGAAGCGTGTCTGGCTGGAAGCATGGACGGGTGTGTCTCATCCGTTCCGTCTTGGTTTGCCTGCGTACATTCCATGTTACCACCCGTGCTAGTGCGGCTCACCACTGGAATGATTTGGCGGCGCTGGAGGGGAGTGAAGAAACACGGTCCCGGTAGCATATATCGTTTGACATTGTGCCTGCCCTAACATATATTTTATCTTTGATAGTTCACGTAACAGTTGAAGAAATATACCTTTAAAAACTTCTTTGCAGTTTCCCTCGACGGCGCCTTTGTTCTTCTTATTCTGTTTCACCTTGCACCTGCGAAGTTGTTTATGTGAAGCCGCCCGCATGTGTATGTATGTATCTGTGTGAGCGCCACTTCGTGCTGTTACCAAAGTGCATTCATTCATTCTTTATCGTTTATATTTCGCATGGTTTATAAAAGTTAACAATTTACTTTTACTGTTTTTCAAACGCTTCATTCTCCGATGATTTCATCATAGCAGCCTTTGCTGTGAATCTATTTTGGCCACATGCTCTGTTCTCTGGCTTCGAAGGTCCCTGTGTCTCTCTCTCTCTTACTTTGCGTTTTGCGTGACGCATCCGCAGCAGATCGACCGGCTCCTTCACCTTCACGCCTTGTGTGGATCCTGTCCCTCCCGGTGTCGATTATCACCGATATCACCATCAGAACCCCCCTCGACGCGATCTACTGCACGAGGTGGGAGGAGCAGTCACGTCAAAGTTTGGTTTCTTCTCGATTCTCCTTCTTGTCGCAGATGACGAGAGGATTTGTAGAAGGGAACCGAAGCCTTTTTTCTGGTTCGTATCTGTACGACTTCGCGTCTGCCTCCCGCGGTGACGAGGCCCTTTGTGTCGATCGCGTTCACCAAGGTTAGCGGCGTCGCTCTCATGTGCTTCTCTTCCCTCTTCCGCTTGCTTATGACCCACATCCTTTTCACAAGAGTGCACTGGGCGTGCAAAGAGCTAATTTAAGAATGCGAGGATGCGAAGACGAGAGTTGATGGCGCACGTGGTCGACAGATCTTTCCGTTCATATTGTTACTGCTTATTCGGTCAGCGGTGTGAAAGGAGAGAACCACATCAAAAAGAAATAGAGGAGAGAGTGAGTGTCGTCCTCCCCCCGACGTTAGGTGGTGACAAGGTGCTGTTTTTTCTTTTAGAAAAGGGGTTCGTGATATATATATATTTTTTCTCTTCCCGACTTAACGTGACAGTATTCGCGTCTCTGTAAGGACGGAAAGCAAGGGCACCTGAGCAAGTGCCATTCCCGATCTGCACAAGTCTCGTGGGTTGAGGGCCGCGCTCGCTTCTCGAAAACATTGGGCGGCGCGTCTTCCTCAACTCACATTTGGGTGCCTCATACATTTGATCCTTTTTTTGTTTTTGTGTGTGCATTGTATAAACCGCCTAGCCGTTCCATTCCCACTTGCTTTCGCGGGGTCGTTCTGTGGGCTCCCTCTTTGTGGGATCCTGTGTGAACCCATCATTTCACACGATTTACGGAATGTTGGCTTCCTCATCATTTTTTCTGTTTCCATTTTTTCTGTTTCCATTGCCTTGATTTCTTCACGTTTCATCTTTTTGTTTTCTTGTTTGCGTCACGACTGTTCTCTCTCGCCGCAGGCTGCTGAGGTCGAGGGCGCCCGCTCACCAGGTCACTCTTTCTTTGCGCTATCTCCGTGGAGCACTGTCGGTGAGGAAAGTCAACTCCGGCGGCTCTCTCTTTCGTGTCATCAGCCGCTGAGATGAATGAACACCCGACGAGTCCAGCGTCCTTCGGAACAGTCTCGTCTCTGCAGCTCCGTACACGTCGGACCTCCACGGGTCTGTCCCCTCCTCCCGTGTTTTCACTTTTCTTTAGAACCTTCTTCTCCCTCTGTGCGTACCCTGTCACGCTGATTACCCTTGCTGTCTTGCGAAGCCTTGTCCTCATGCTCGCCATGTCCACTCTCGGCTCTCCTCAAACACTTTCTCGTCTTTTTTTCCCCCTTCTGAAGACCTTCTGCTTTTTTCCCTTCGATCGCGATTAGTGCTCTTTCTTTTTTTTTTTCCTTTTTTCTATTCAAAAAAAGCAAAAACAACTTCAGTTCCTTCGTATATGGCATGTCCAAGATTTGTCTTTACAGACGCCTGGGAATGCGCCACGTAAAAGAACCGCTACCGTCCGTACGACTGTCTCTGCGATAATCGCAAACAAGACAACACAAAGACATATCAAGCAATATAAACGAAAACTCACAATTGAATTCCTTTTCTGTGGTGTTGTTTCTTCCTCTCTTTCTTTCTCTTGCGCGATGCTGTACAACGAAATAGATTTTCAAAAATAATAATACTCAAAAAGCGATAGGGAAAAGGGCTTCCTCACGTGCGTTCCTCTACCAGACCGTTGGCAGTGCGGAGAGCTAACAGAGTCGTACTGCGTACCACGTGGAGAGGCTAGGGTTTGCATGTGTGCACCAGTGACCGACAACCGGTCGGGAGAGATGGTCCCAGACAACACGCTCGGTGACTGGGCACACTAAGGCGAACAAAGAGGAACGAATGAGTGATTGACACGGAATCAGCCGTTCATGCGCACTCTGATTGGCTTCGAAAGAAGTGTGTTGGTGAACAGCTTACAAAACTCAGTACTCGTAATCGACGAATGCGCCGATCGTCAATCTTGGTTATCTTATCCCGTCCACACCCTTGTCCTCGTCATTAGGCCTTCTGTCTTCCTTTCGTTTTGCTGTTGCATTTTATCGTCTTCCTAGCCACTCACAAGGATCCCACCTCGTGTTGCTTGCTTCACCCTTTGCACGGGAACTCGTAGCACGGCTCCATTGAGCGCGTCAAGCGAAAGGACTTTAAAAGCACGAGTGAAAGAAGAGTAAGTGCCGTGGGGGCTTCCTACCTCCCATCATCTCCTGCGACACACGCTATCTCTCTTTCTCTGGTGCCTGTGTTTCCTCCCGCATGCCAACCTGCGCTACTGTGACGTCGTCGACCGATCAAGACGTCTACGCCGGGGACCGTTCCCCCAAAGCCAAGTCCGGTGAACTGAACGCCGGATCCTACACAGGTGAAGTGCCTCAAGAGACTGAGGTGGTGGCGATGACGGGAAACAAACCTCTGTTGCGAGCACCGTCTCCCCACACTACCATCCCCACCACTACGGAAGGCCATGAGGCCGCCCCGTCGAAAGCCGTTGGTGACTCCGATGCCGAAAATGAAGAGAGTGGCATCTACGTTTCCGCGTGGTCGCGATGGACGACCTACTACTCCCTGCTCATCTTTGTGTTCATGAGCCTCATTTGGGAGCTCATGGGGCGCTTCATGGACATTGGCGTCCACGTGAAGCGTCCTGGCTACGCCCCACTTCTCAAGGACTTTGACGACTACTGGAATCGCCGCTTCTACCGCCGCATTAGTGACTGCTGGAACCGCCCCATCGACAGCCGCCCGAGTCGCGTGGTCGGCGTGATGGAGCGAACGACAGATGACTACGGCCTCACTTTTCGCTACACCGGCCGCATCCTTCCGTGCATCAACCTTGGCTCCTACAACTACCTCGGCTTTGCCAACGATACGCCCCGCATCACCCAGGAGGTGCTGGGCGTCTTTGACGCGCTGGGCATCGCGACGTGCAGCGCTTCACAGGAAGCGGGTCACCACGACATTCTCCCTGCACTCGAACGTGTTGTGGCGCACTTCGTTGGCAAGGAGGACTCGATTGTGTGTGGGATGGGCTTTGGGACCAACTTCAAGGGCCTGCCTGCGCTGTTCGGCAAGGGGACGCTGTGCATCTCTGACCACCTGAACCACTCGTCGATCGTGAACGGTGTGCGCTCGTCTGGCGCGAAGGTGCATCCTTTCCGTCACGGGAAATATAATGAGCTAGAACAAATTCTGCGCGAGGCGATCATCCTTGGCCAAGACCCGCAGAACAATGTGACGGCGTACAAGCCGTGGGACCGCATTGTGATTCTTGTGGAGGGCATCTACAGCATGGAGGGTGAGATCATCGACCTGAAGCGTGTTGTGGAGATCAAGAAGAAGTACCACGCGCTTGTGTTTGTGGATGAGGCGCACTCGATTGGTGCGATTGGTCGCAGTGGCCGTGGCGTGTGCGAGCACTGCGGCGTTGACCCGAAGGATGTTGACATCCTGATGGGCACCTTCACGAAGAGCTTTGGCTCGATTGGCGGCTACATTGCTGGTGACAAGAGCGTTATTGATGCTATACGCCATGATAGCACTCTTTCCCTCCATTACGATGCCATGCCAGCTGCGTGCGCGCAGCAGGTGCTGTCTGTGCTTGACGTGATTCTTGGCAAGGATGGGACGGACCTTGGCGAGAAGCGCATCGCGCAGCTGAAAGCGAACTCCACGTTCTTCCGTCAAGGCCTCATTCAACGCGGGTTTCAGGTCCTG
>JASAOC010001826.1:0-11111 GCA_030849835.1 Herpetomonas samuelpessoai
CGTGACGAATGAAGAAATGAAACCAAAAGAAGAAGACAGAAGCTGGCGAGACACGTAGACAGCAGGTACCGTGCACGGGGTCTTTTAGGCCAGCGACGGAAGGGGCGGTTTCGCATCACCACTCAGGTGAAACGGTCTTCCCGGATGTATGGGAAAGTGGGAAACAGTGGAGGTGATGTAGGGTATGTGTCGTGAGAGGTGTGATGTGGGGGGGGGGAGGCTTCGTGGCGACTGCGGAAGAAGAAGGAACGGAAAGAGAGGTTTCTATCGGTGATGGTAGCCGGAGGGGAGGGAGTACAGTGAAATGAGCATTTGGTCTTGCAAAGGCAAGTCTTGCCACATGAGTAGTGGTTCCATACGGTCGGCGCACCCACGGACGGCAACAGGCGGGACCATGGCCTGCAAACAGTTTCCCTAGTAGCCTTGCATGCTCCCCAAGGAACAGATGTACACAAGGCGCCATGACCACGCAGACAGTCACGGTACGATGCGGTGAGCGTTAAGTGATATTTCATATCTCCGATGGGAAAGAGGCGAAGAGCATAAAGGCCGCTAGGTCACATGTGCCTACGCACGTGAGGGGAAAGGGTGTTCTGTCCGGTGAGATCTAACCGCAGACGCTGCGTAGAATTTCCACTGAGGGCATGTCACGCGTGTTGTCGATTGGTAAAAGGACTGCGTTCTAGTGACGAGTCTTCGTACCAGGTCATGACAACACCAAAAACAACAACAACAAGACAACAACGTGGTCGTCGGTTCTCTTCCACGGAAAAGAGACGCAGAGTAGTAGCGGCGGTCTTGTCTTGCTGAAAGAGGGAGGTGACTTACAAAGTTCACCTTTCGGCAGCATCACGGAGGAATGACGCTGAGCTTCGAAGGGCTCTGTGAAAAACAGAACGCGGTGGATAAGCTGCGGACATTTCCGAGGCCAGAGAGACGAGAACACCCACAGGAGGAACCGCGCTTACCACATGAAGCAGCCCCTTACCTTTGCCCTGTGAACGAAAAGAAGAGTGGCTCCACGCAACGAAAGGGTCAGGAGGGGGAGGAGGGAAGGTGGAGGGAAGTCACTCCAGGAGCTCATCGATCAGACCACGCCAGCGCCGCACCGTTTCCACGAACACAGGTACCGTATCACGCAGGGTGGTGCTATCACAGTGGTACGCCGAGAAGGACGTTTGCAACACAACAAGCTCGCTCTCCTTGGATAGTCCGATGCCACCCCCGCACACCTCCCGGCCGAGCAGCGCGCCTTCGAGGAGCACTTCGTAGAGCTTGCTGAGCAGCACGGGGTTGTCTAGGGGGAGCTGGGTGAGGAGCGTGGTGTAGAGCACCACCCGCTGCGTCTGTGCGTCGTACGAGATGAACAGCGAAAGCCCGCCGTCGCCCAGGCCAGAGGTAGCGCGGGTCTCGCCGTTGAGGACGCATGTACCGTTGGCGTCGAACTGCAGCGGCAGGCCAAGGTCCTCTGAGAGCACCCGCAGGTTCTCCTGAGCGGCTGACAGGGGGTCTGTGAAGCCAGAACCGCCGCGTGACGGTGACGCCGCCTTCTGCCCCGTCCGCAATGCATTCCCAGCGGTGGCTGGGACGGCCTGGGGTGACTGAGAGGACAACGCCTGCACCTTGCGCTCGAGTTCCGCCTTCTCCGCCTCCAGTCGTGCGAGTTGAGCTCGGAGGTCAGACTCCGGTCCGTGATCGTGGTACCCCCAGGCGTCCTGAGGGCGGACGGGTGCTGCCTTGTGAGGAGGGCTCTGGTGCTGAGCGGGGCCAGGTGCCGGACCACGGGCTGGCTCTGGGGTGTAGCGCATGTCACCTTCCTCTTCGTTGGGCTCGGCTATAGGCTCGTCATAGCTGATTTGAAGGACGCTGTTGTTCTGCAAACCAAAGTCGTCGCCCACCATGTCGTTGGTAAGGTCAACGCCATTGAAGGAGAGGAAGCAGTCGTCTTGTACGCCGTAGTTCCCAAGGTAGCGGCGAATTTTGCTCACGCTGAGGCGGCCCAGGTCACCGCGGATGACCATCTTGAACTTGCGGCCGTCAGGGCTCTCCACAAAGAAGCATTGCTTGTCGTCCGCCATATGCCTGCAGGGAGAAGAAAGTGAAAAAGGGAAAGCGTTTAGGAAGCGCAAGCAACACCAACAGAAGGCGAAGAGTCAAGACGACACAGAATGAAGCAAAGCGAAGATGAGAAATCGGAAGAAAAACCTAATAAGACAATGGCAAGTGTAAATATCTTCTACCCAATACAGGGAATTCTATGATAGAACGAAAGAAGGGAGGCAGTTCCGGTCACAACTGTGATCTGAGCGGATTCTTTGGCAACGATGTATGCAACTGGTTGGTTGATTGCGCAATCAAGAAGTAGAGAGAGGGAGACAAAGAAGAAGAAGCAGAAACAAAGAAGAAGTAACATGTTGACGGAGGCCAGAGAAAGGACATGCAAAGGACATATATGACGGTGCTGCAAAGACTTCGGTGGGTACCCATGTGTGCTGACAAAGGCTCCGCGGAAGAAGTTCGCAATCGTGCAAGGCTGATGCCCCCTCGGGATAGCGAGGAATGGTGGCAGACACCGGCGGGGCAAAGGTCAGAGCCTTCGCACACTGCCAGTAAGAACGCATTGTTGGGTACGGCACGCCAGCGACGCTCCGGATTCTGTTGCCGCTGTCGGTGCTACGTGGACTTTGGTGGAACGTGTCACACAAAAAAAGGGAAACACTTGCGGGGATAAACGAGGAGAAGAGGGTAGTAGTGAAGACCGGGGGGGGAGAAAGAACAGAACCGTGAGAGGTAAGATGATTTGCTGAGATGAGATGCATCTCCTGCGAGCGGGGAGCGTTGGTGACATGTGGCATATACTCGTATTCACGGCCAGAGGCGTGATTCAGAGGCAGCAACGTCACAGGTGCAATATGGAAAAATAAAAGAACGAGTGGTTGTGTTAAAAAAGATTTGCCTCCGCCCGGGATCGAACCAGGGACCTTCAGATCTTCAGTCTGACGCTCTCCCAACTGAGCTACAAAGGCTCGCGCCAGGTCGCTGAGTAAGGCGAACAAATGCTTTGGCGATCCGGAAGGAGCTGGGCTGGCTGCGCGAGTTGAACAAATGCTTTGAAGGCAGGAGGGGGAGGCTACCCACCAGCGAGGCAAGGCAGGAATGACCCCACCGGATGTCAAAGTAGGCAGAAATCAAAATAATAACAACAACGAGTTGAGGCAAACGAAAAAAGAAAAAGGTAGAGAGCAAAAAAGGATAAACTGGACGTGTCAAAGAGACAGGTTATTTCTCAGCGAAAGTTTTTGGAACCAAAAAAATAAAACAGAAAGAAACAATAGCGATTGTTATAGAGGTCTGTGGCACCACTTAGGCGCACAAAGAGAAGCACTCGCGAGAGGAAGAAAAGAATTCAAGCGAACGTACCAAAGCAGTGTGCCTCCGTGATGCTCCATGGCAACGCACCCGGGCAAATATAGCGTATGAGAAGGCAGCACCCAAAGCGACGTCAGCGGTCCTACACCCTGTGTCAAGCAAAAGCTTGAGGCAAGGCAGCTGTACGACAGAAAAGGCAAGGAAACCAAACTTGATAGGTGGAGAGAGAGAGAGAGAGAGAAGTGGTTATATACGTTGGCGGTTTACATTTGCTTTTGGTTGACGTATGACTCTTCAGCCACGGCGGTTCTGCAGAGAGGGTGAGATGAAAGAAAGTGGTTGCGATGGCAATCGGAGGAAAGGAAGGGAGGATGGCAAACACGCTGTAGAGACGCGAATGCGTTCTCTCTTGTATAAAAGTTCGTAAACGAAAAAAAAAGTTAAAAAGAGGTATTGGTCGATGAAAGCGGAGAGCGCAATAAGATGGGGGAGGTAGAGTCGCGTGGCAAGAAAAAAAAAAAATAATGCTTTTTCTTTTTGTGGCATCAACCCACATCATGCTCTCAGTAAGTAGGTGACAATAACAACGACGTCAACGAAGGAAAAGCAGCGCGTGCGCAGAGATGGAGAACGTCACATACGTATGGGGGCGCTCCTATGTTACGGAGGCCTTCTGAAAGCTAAGGAACATACGAGAAACAAGAGCAAGACAAAAAATAGCGGCGCTCACTCGGGTAAAGAGATCACGCAATGACAAGTGAAGAAGCAGCGCGGATAACGTGACGACGACGCCGTTCTAATCTCCTGTTTTTTTTTTTTTTTTTTTTTTTGTGAGCAACAACCCTTAGTCCTCTGTGTTGTTGAAGGTAGCGCCTGAGAACGCAAAGGCTCTAATTGGCACGACAAAACCTTTCTCACTTAAAGAGAGCTCACGCAGCTCCTTTTCCGATGGAACGGACACGTGGAATGCGGACGTCCGTGTACTGGCAGGCGCGGCCCGCGATGAAATGGTGGACGGCAGAGAGTTGCAAGATTCAGACAGCACGGTCGTGGATGGCGGCTGCGAGGTGTACCGGGCCGAGGCCTTCCTTGTCTTCTCTCCGTCCGTTTGTGCTGCCAGTCCTGTCCGTTGACGTTCTTCCTTCTCTGCGGCGCGGAGCGCCTTCACGGCGTCCCCGAGTGTGGTGCGAGTTGATCGCAGGAGAGGCGGCGCCAAAGAAGAGTCCGAGGAACCGTCGTACCGCGCGGCGTCGCTGTGGGATTCGGTGAGTGCGTCCACGAGGCCCAGCAGCGGCTCGTTTGTCCAGTCCGTGTCGTGGTGCGACACGACCTCTTTTCCTTTGGGTAACGCTCCCGCTTCCGCAGCGGAGTGGGCTCTTGTATGAGGGATAGTGGCTTGAGGTTCGTGAATAAGTACGAGACGAAGGTGGCGGTCTCTGACAGGGAGCCGGCGCAGGTGCGGGACACGTTCATGATGTGTTTGGAGAAGATAGAGCAGTAGGAGGGCCACAGCACCCGGCACCACCACAAGCGCCGTGACGACTGTGCCGTCCACGTACATGGTGAAGCATTCCTTCAATCCGGTGCACATTGCCACGACGAGACCGGTACGCTGGCAAGAGAGAGAGAGAGGTATCAAGGACTCAGTGAAAAGGAGAACAGCGGCGTGGGGACACTCAAAAACGAACAAGTGTAGTGTATGACGAAACGAAAAAACGTTTTCAGAAGAAAGGAGGAAAGGTGGGTGTGGGTGAGGGTGGGAAGCAAGTGCGAGAGTGGGGACAAAACTGGGGCAATGAAAGCCAAGAGAACAAAGAAAGACCCAACAGAGAACGGAGAAGAGAGGCCGTTTCACACGGAGCAGCGCTAAAACAGGAAGCGGAAAGGCGAAACGAAAAATAAATAAATAAATGAAAATGAAAAAGTGAGAATGAAACAGTCAGAACAGACACAGGCGGTATGATGGAGTTTAGCAAAAGAATAGAGGTTATAAGGTCGATACAATCGTCTTGTGCTTGTGTGACGGTTATGTACACGCCTGCGATGTTCTGATAGAGACTGAGGGACCGCTATGCAGGGGTCGCGGGAGACAGGTGACGAGGGTTCTCACTGAAGCGTTGGGACCGCAGCTTCTTCTTCCCACTCAGCTTATAGGAATGAACAGCCGAATTGCAAGTGCATCCGTGAAGGAGGAGCAGCTTTGTCGCAAGTATGAGTGCGGAAATCGTACGCAGCCTTCTTCTAGAATGCGGTACGACAAAGAGAATCAGAAGGAGGAAGAGGGAGACGGACAATGTTCAACAGGCCGGCAAGTCGTCAGAAGAGAGGCCGTCGTAATGGACGCCCATGTAATCCGTGTACGCTTGCACGAGCTTTTCTCACGGTTAACGCCACCATCACACATGCAGAGTGTCACGGCGACATGGCCCAACACGATGTGCACCCTAGATGAAGAGGCTATTCGCACAAGACAAAAAAAATTACAATGCATTCGTTGCTTTCCTCTTTCGGTACGCGTGGCATACAGGGAAAGAGTTACATATGCATTCGTTCGTCTCTTTTTCAGTCTTTAGAGGATCGTTTTCGTGAAGGCGCTTGATGTAGAGGTGGGAGGGAGTGGAGGTAGCAGCTTTGAGGTTTACAAGTACAGGCTGGTGAACAAGGAGAACTGGGGAATGCCACATGAGTAGGACTGCTTCCTACGCCACACAACCGATTGCTTCTGCTGCATTCTCACTTGGGCAGGGAAGGTTTGATTCACGAAAAAAAAGAAATCCGAGGAAGGTACTAGGAGGGGTACAAGACAAACTGAAACAGGAGATGAAAAGGAGCGATGCATCATGTTTACGTGCTAAAAACAAAGCAAAGCAAAGCAAAGAGGGGCGTTATGAATGACAGATGGTTATGATGGTTGATGAGGTATGTTTCACATGAACCATGAGGGACCTTGTAAAACTGAAATAAAGGAAGCGAAAAACACAATGCACTTAAGAGTTTTTTTGCCTTGCGTTCCGTTTGCGTTCAGCGTGGGAAGAAAAGAAACAAAGAGAGACGTGAAATGTAGCCGTTAACGAACAGGGCAGCGGTCCCGTGAATTGGGGAGAAAAAGGGCTGAGACAGGGATTGCCCAAAGTACAGGTGAAAATACCAAAAAAAAAAAAGAGAAGTGAAAAATAAAGAGTTGACGCATAAGCATGCACTTCGAAAGAAAACTAACCTAGTGAGAATCTATTTCGTACGATAGTAACAGTATCCCTCTCACGCTGAGGGAGACAGTTGGTAAAAACGAAAAATAAAACGGTGGACAAAGTACACGCTCATTCATAAAAGAGAAGGAGATAGAGAGAGGGAGGGAGGGAGGGAGGGGAATCCTAATATGAATCTGTTCTCACCACCGTACGTACGGTTTTCTGTTGACGAGAGAAACAGGCGGAAGAGTAAAGTGACAATGTTAGTAAAGTAGCACAGCGGGAGACAGCAGAGAAGAAAAGAAAAGAAGCGTAGAAGCAGCTTCTCCATATGCGTTGCGGTCAAAGCGTGGAAAGAGAAGGAAAGGAGGGTCTATCAGAGTAGACTTCAGAAAAGACAAGAAAGCGTTAAGGAGGCCGTTAGATGCCTCGGAAACGCAAGCAGACGTCAGAAAAGAGGAGCCTCAAGAAAGAAAAATAAAACAAAAAAAAGAGAGTTTTGATGAGCGTTTATGTCGAATAGAAGAGACAACAGACACATGCAGAAGTTTGCTTTCGACCATTCGAGTACTAGCAGAGAGTGTTAGAGGAACCTAAAAGCGAAGAAAGAATGACGAACGTGATGACGTGGAGCGACAAGTCCACGAGAGAGAGAGAGAGAGAGGGAGAGAGGGAGAGAGGGAGGAGAAAAGAAAGTGTGTGTGAAAGAAGAGAACGTGACGTTAAACGTTTGCAGGATTCATTGTTCTCCTTTCGTAACGAGCGCTGAATATTTAGAAAAAAAGTTTCTCTAAGCATTTTGTGCCTATCCAACATGGCGTCACACCGCAAGTATGAGGTGAAACGAAAAAGAAGAAGAAGAAGAGAACGCTCGTGAACTGGTAGTTTCTTCTTTCTTTTCACTGTAGCTCTCTCACGGCGGCTCAACCTTCCGGCTTACGGGTACGCACGAGTGCTTCGGTGGGAACGTGGAAACGAACCTTTTTTGAGCTTGGTGCGCTGGTGCTGGGTCCAACAGCAGAGTAGGACGCTCGGCCTTCCGTGATGCCGTCAGAGGAGACAGCGGAAGAACTCGGTGAGTGGTGATGCTTCTGGAGTGCACGGCGGGCTCTCGCACCCCCTACCAGGCTGCCAGTCTTTACACGCGTCTCGCCGGGATGTGTGTCGTGCCTGAGTGGCTGCGTTCAGGTGTGCGTGGCGCACTCACTGGTCTCCACACAGCCCCGACGGTTCTGCTCCGCTTGTGCGGTCTTCTGGAACGCCGAGAGGGCGTCGTCGATAGAGGTTACAGGATCAACAAGGTACTTCACCGCGTTGAATCCCCCGTCATGTGTGTACTGCCACCGCTTGCCCTGCGGAGAAGGGACGAGGATCTCTTGGTAGAGGTGTGGGTAGTCGCGCGGCGTCCGGGAAGGAAGGCTGACCCTACATGGTCCACGGGTCTTTTCTTTTGAGGGTGCACCGCGTGCCTCGATACACCGATAGCAGCACTGACACGGGATACTACGTGCGTCGGCCGCTGTCAGCATGCGGAACGAATGCGTCACTTGGACGTCGAGCTGACGCTTGACGCGAAGAGGATCGAGCAGCAAGTAGGTGAGACAGATGCCGACAGCAACAGGAAGCAGAAGGCAGACGGCCACGACGTTGCTGTCAATGAACTGCAAGTAACGGGAAGGCATGGGTATCCACAGTGCGAGCGTCAAAGCGTCCTTCGAGAGGTTTGGAAAGGCAAGGCAGGCGTGACGAGTTCCCAATGGCTGTCGTCAGAGCAAGTTTGCGTGTATGGACACACGGGATAACAGGTGGACAGCAAAATAAAAAAAAAACCCGGACGAAAGTCACTTGTGAAAGAGATTTAAAAAAAGAGAAGAATGTGTTCGAAAGAAACGATATTGAGTGTGTCGGTGAGAGGTGAGAGAAGGGAAGAAGCCAAACGAGAGACTCAGGAAAAAGAAATGCACCAGAGAGGAATGAAAGGAAAAACAACGTACGATCGTTTACCAGCAACCGTTGACCCGCTTCCTGTCTCCTTGTTTTGCGTTGCTGCGAGGACTTAGGTTGCCGCTCCTGTGCGAGCAGAAAGGTATGTACCAGAGCTGCTTGTGAACGTTTCTGCCGCGTGGGATAGCAGGTGCGAGCTTGCAGACCCAAGGTGAAACACAGGAAAGGAAGACACACAGAAAGGAAAAAAAAAAAATGGGTCAACTGTTGACGTGGTATGAGAAATGCAAAAGAAAAATGAAAGAGTTGAAGGATATAAAGAGGAATCACACAGAGACTGCTTGTCTGCTGGAATGGTTGATTGACAACGTTAGACAACTTCCCGCGGACAAGACCAAAAAAGGCCCATGTAGGAAACGTCTCCGCTTCCTTTGAGTCGTGCTCGGCAGAAGAGTTCGTTTCGTCAGTCAAGCGATGATTCCTTTTGTAGCTCCTCGATGTCTTGAGGAGGAGAGAATCAGAGAGAAGAGGAAAACAGAGAATGCTTTGCAGGGAACGGAAACAACGCACGTCTGTGAAGGAGTGAACACCACGTTTTTTTCCTCTTCTGAGGACCTGAGCAGGAGTTGCGCGGAGGCCAACCAGGCAAGTGTGGAGGAAGGAAGTGAGAAACCCATTTCAGCAGGGTTTGAAGGACAACTTCCTCTCCCACAGACCGTTTTGAGCGCTTTTCTCTTTCTTTCATTACATTTGGTAGTGGTAAAGTAGCGAGGGAAGACTGCAATGAATAAGGATAGTGGCACCGATAAAAAATAATAATGGGACGAAATCACATAAGCAAAACACATAAACCGTAATGTTTAGATGAGAACGAGCACACAAGTCGACAGAACCCACAGAGTTGTTGCATGTCAGCAAAGCCCTCTGGGGGAGAGCACATCACAAGCGGTACCCAGACTGCACAGCACTTCTTACTTGAGGCACGCACGAGGCGGCAGGACACGTCAAGTGATTTTCACGAGACTTTCCAGTGGGAGGCGCCTACGAGGGTCTTCTCTTGCTCATTACACATCGCTCTTCTTCTCCAACCCCTGCATGAACCGTTCGTTAATTGCGTTCTCCTGCGCCTCCATGTTCACCGCGTGCACGCTGGAGGCACCCGCGACCGTGCTCGGAGCGAAGCGGTACATGGGCTTGCCTCCCCCTCGCGACCCCGCCACCAGGGGTGCCTCACTGGTCGTCAGCTCTGCCGCCTGCAGGCGCTGCTGGCGTAGCTGCTGTGCCTCGTTAACCTGCGACACAGAGCCAAAGTAGCTTTCCCCGCCGTCGTCCTCGTCGCCGTCGTCGTAGTAGGAGCCGCCACCCGCCGCGCTGTCAAAGGCGGCCTCAGGGTCTGCGTGCTGAGGATTCGCCTGCCCCAATCGAACTTCTCCTGCTGCTCCTGGGGTTGCTGCTGGCGCTGAGGGTTTCCCCACGTCGCCAACGGTGGCAGGCATCGCACTCTGTGATGGTGGCATCGCTGTTCTCCCTGTCAGGCGGGTGGCAGGATCCGCGCCTTCCGTCTGCGTCGCCGCAGTGGGTGGACCATTGGCGGCAGGTGTCACGCCTTGTCCTTGCCTCAGCTCCTCCCGCACACGTGCCGTGCTATCCTCCAGTCGTACGTTCCCACCAGCGTTAGGATTCTTATTACTGCTCTCCTGGTTGCCTGGGGCCGGCTTTGCGGGTGTGTCCGCGACCACACCACCGTTGCTGGGAGTGTCCCCTCCTCCGTTAGCCATGCCTTGCTTGCTGGGGGTGCTTGCGGATGAAAGGCCGCCAACACCAGCAGCCGGGACAGCCCCGATGGGTCGGCTGGAGAAGCTTTCCTGCACCTCCTTCTCTACCTCACGTTTGCGCTGTGCAATCTCGGACTGACGATCTGCGTAGAGCTGGCGGCGGTAGAGCTCCACATGCGACTCGATGGAGGGGTCGGTGTTGGTGAGGGCCTCGATCACAGAGGTCATGTAACCAGCGTTGAGCTCCAGGTAGCGGTGCATGGTGCTCTTGGCAACCGTCTCCACCTTCGCAATGAACCCCTTGAACACCTCTTGAAACTCTGCGTCGCGCTCGTGGAAAGTCTCCAAGTCCTTCTCTCGCTTCTCCTTTAGCTTTGGGTACGACTTGCTCTCCTCCAAGGACTTACTCTTCTGCGCGTAGGTGCGCTCCGTCTTGTCAACCTTCTCTTTGACCTTCAGGTAGGACTTGTAGGAGCTATCCCGCTTGTGCATGGACGACTCCGTCTCCTTCAGGGCGGTTTTGAGCGCGTTCACAGGGACAAGGACCTCCTCGTGTACGAGGCGGTTGTAGTCCTGAAACGGGGCTCCTTCCTTCATCTTGACAATCTGCTCGCGGAAGCTGTCCACGTACTGCCGCGTCGCCTTGTCTTGTTGAACGTTGAGACAGGTGAGGGCAGAGAAGGAGGTGCTCACCCCTTCCAGGGTGTTGCCAACCTCTTTCATGAGCAACATCATTCGGCGCATCTCCTTGTCAAAGTTCTTTACGGCTGCCTTTACATTCGTGACATCCTCCACCTGCCGTGGGTACTGATAGTCAAGGGTCATGGACATTGCT
>JASAOC010001827.1:0-11117 GCA_030849835.1 Herpetomonas samuelpessoai
ATCAGCGCCCACGTCAGCGGCCTTGGTGTAGATGCCACCGCCGACACGGCCAAAGCACGCGATGGCGGAGCCGCCCAGACCAAACGCCGCGACACACTCGTAGAGCTCTGGCATGTCCTCCGCCATCTCCCCAAAGTACGCGCCGACGACCTTCACGGTGGCAAAGAGAGCAAAGAGACCCATGGAGGTGAGGCCAAAGCCCATGGTAATGCCGCCACGAAAGGCCGTCTGGAAGCCAAGGGAGAAGCCAGCGGACTGGTCCCCGTCCTCGCTGCCAGAGGTGGCCATGACCGCCGTGCGGGCGTTGGTGTAGACGGCGATGCGCATGCCAATCCAGCCAGCAACCACAGACGTGATGGCGCCCGCAAAGAAGGCGAACAGGCTGAGGGAGGCATTCACCCACGGGCGGTCCGCCGCCTTCTCGCCAGGCTGCGGGGAGGAGAGCGCGACGCCGAGGAGGAAGAAGATGAGGGCACCAAAGCCCGCCATAAACACGGCCATGTACTTGTACTCGGCGAAGAGGAACGCCGTGGCGCCTTCGGAAATGCGGGTGTAAATGACGTACACGTTGCGCATCACCTCGTCGGTGAGGTAGGCGTTACGCATGCCCTGGTCCTTGCCGGGGGTGATCTTGACGGCCGAGAGGGCGTACCACCAGTACATGGCGAAGGCGAAGCCAATGGCGGAGGAGACCACGATGAGGATCGAGGTGGCCGTCGCGGACATGAGGGTCGTGTCACGAGGCGCAATAACAATTTCCCCAGGAGACATCTTGTAGGCGGTCACGTTGGGCACGGGAAGGCTGTGGCCCTCAGCACCCCCCTCAGAGGACTTGGCCATGGCAGACGTCGCAAGCACCAGCAGTGCCGCGAGCGTGGCCAGCATTATGAGGACACGCTTGTTCATCTTTAGTTGTTTTGTCAACGATGAACACGCTCCGATGTGTGTCCGTGAGGTCCGAACAGAATGCCGGGGCAGGAGCGAAAGGGGGTTTGGTATGTCCAGAAAAAAGAAAGGGTGAGGGAAACCAGCGGTAGTTTTTTTGTGGTAACGTTAATGGGTGGGAAGACAAAACGAAATGAATAGAAAACAGACAGAGAAAAAAAAAGAGAGAGCGATAAGCGAATGCTATAGCTTTTCCTTTCCTAGCGCGTATTTTACAGAGGGGTAAGATGAATTAGAGAAGAGGAAGTGCAGGGGGTCGAAAGAGAACAACAACATTGCTTCCCGAGGACGTTTCTTGTGTGATTCCATGTTAGGGTCCTGTATCTTGGGAAGCGAGAAGACTCTGTGCACGTTCTCTACCTCGCTTTCAGCTTTGTGTTTCCTCTTGGTAATATTGCGGTGATGTGGGTAGCGATCAGATGAGTGAAGGAGATGGTGCCAAGAGGCTATCATGATACATGGTGACAGAGGACGAAAATAGAGCAAGGTACATCGTGTAGAGGGAAGAGGGAAGAGATTCTTCGAAAACATCAATCGTCAGCTAGTGCAGAGCCCACACCGACAGCAGACTGATGCTCTTGCAGAAGTGAGAAGGAAAAAAAAACAAAAACATGCAAATCGACTTGTCGGTTTCAGATAACATCTAGGAAGGCGCTGGAAGACGAAAAGAACAGAACACCCAAAGAGATCACGCCAATCCAATGTGCTTTCGGTAGTCATTGTCTTCGACCTTGTCGACAATCGTCTGCATCAGCTTTGGGGGGATTAAAGTACCCTTGAGCTTGATCGAGGTGACGTTAGAGCGGGACGCTACGAAACGCAGCAATGCCTGGCCGCCCGTCTGCGAGATGGGGTTGTAGGAGAGATCCAGATGGGTCAGTCCATCCCCTGCTGGACCCGATAATACCTCCAGCACCTCGAGCACTTCCATATTCTCCAAATTGTTATTGCACAAGGACAGGAAGCGAAGGTTGCCGCTATTTTCCTCGAGCACGTACAGCACGGGCAGCAGACCTTTCACACCGACGTAATTGACGGAGAGGTCTACCTTCTCCAGGACGGCGCCTGACAGGGTGGGGAAGGTACGAATGAGGGCTGAGTTCGGTCGCATGCCCAGCGCTGAGCAAGCGGAAAGGTAGATATGATTCAAGGAGGCACCAGGCGTGAAGACAAGCTTGGGGCGCTCACGAAGGCTACGGCTCGTTTGCTGTCCGTACGCAGCCGCCACCGCCATGCCAGAGGTGCGTCGAGTCGGGTGAAAGGGGCTAAGGCTGACCGCGCCTGAATTCTTGGCGGCAGCGGCGGTGGTGTCAACGACCACGGACATGGCCGTGGGCCGGGTGGGCATGGTGTGCGCAAAGACCGATGGAGCCGAGGGGCGGTACGTTTCCGTTGACTTCGCCATCGAATTTTTCTTGCTCGGAGTGGCGTCCGCACCAGAGGAAGGAGCTTCCGCCCCCATATCCACGGTCGCGGTGCCTTGGCTGTCATGCGGATGCAGCGTGTTCAGCAGCGGAGAGCCACGGCCCAGGCTGGCGCTGCGCAAGTAGCGCTCGCGGGAGGTGAGGGAGTTGCTCGTGTCGAGCTCCTCCTGCTCCTGCAGCAGTGCCGCACACCGCGAACGTGGGCCTTTCGCGGTGCTCGCCATCTCATTTCCATCCCTTGAACTCCTGGGGCTGGCTTGTCCCAGGCGGGAAGCACTGACATCCTTTGTGTTGGGTGCCTTGCTGGCGCTCGCTGGCACCGATGAAGCCTTGTGTCGCCCACTCGCGCTGTCCTTGGTCGTCGCCGTGGTGGCCGCGGGCACAGAGGCGGTGGAGGTTGACGCAACCGGCAGGGGAGATTCTGTGCGGGGAGAGAAGTGCGAGTAGGAGAGGGAAATCCGGGTGCTAGGCTTCACAGCCACCCCACTGTCCTCCTCTGGCGCACCGCCAATGGTAGCGGTCATGCGCTGAGGAGGAGGCGTGCGGGAAGGCTCTGAGGCTGGCGCGCGGTGTTGCGGAAGTGAAGATGGGAGAGCGTCCTGCGGCATCGGCGATAGCGTCGCGGGAAGGCGCGGCTGTGTGCTACCGTTGCCGCTGTTACTGCCTTTGTGAGAAAGCGGTTGGGCCTGTGCATCGACGAGAGAGCTCCGCTTCTCCCCCTTCCTCTTCTTCTTCTCCAAAGACAGCAACGAGGAAGAAGGAAGCGAGGAAGGTGGCTGGAGGGCGCCCGGACGTGAGGAGGACGAAGGCCGTGACGCGCTTACGGGGGCAATGGCCGGCAGCACAGACTCTTGCTTGCCCTTCTTCTCTGTACGTCCGAGACCGCTGCTAACACCACCGCCACCACCACCACCACTGTACGTGGCGCTCCTCCACGAGTCGCCAGAGCTCGCCCGTGAGGGAGCCGATGGCACGCTCACCGACGGCAGCTCCCGCACTTCCTTTTCCCCGGACGGAGGCGTTGAAGCGAATGCCTCCACAGGGCTATTGTTGGGAGAGGCACGCTGTGACAGGCGCTGCTGTAAGGTGCGTTGGCTCGCGGACAGCTGTGAACGGCTTCCGGCGGGAGGCCGCACGGACAGTGGAGGGCGGCCGCTGGTGTCTGTGGGGGTGGCCGTGCGGGCCTCTGTCGCCTCTTTACTGTGTGCAGAGCGGCCGCTCCGGGTATCCTCACCGCTGGCCAGCTGCCGCTCTGTTGGCAGTGAATCACCATGACTCACGGCGTGCAGCAACGGTGTGGGGTGAGGGCGGCTGTCTGTGTAATGGTCGTCCCGCAACGCTGCAGCCACTGGACCGGCCGTGAGGTCAGCATCTGGAGCTTCAGTGGACCAGGAACGAGAGGAACGAGGGGTCATGCGCAGCCGATTCGATGAGGAAACGGTGACGGGTCCTGGAGGGGGTGCAGCGGCGTCCGTCATGTCCTTGGTGGTAACATCACCATATGGCTTCGTCCCTGACGCAGCCTCTTCACGTTTGTCCTTTCCCGCAGCGTCCATGTTCAGCTTTGAGGAGTACTGAGAAGCAAAGTAAGCCTGCTCCGCTTTCTCTGATGAACCAGCAGTGTCAGATGTTCCAATGGGCTTTTCCTGCGAGAGAGGATGTCTTGGTGAGACCCCTGATGTACCACGAGGGGCAACTGCACGCGGGGAGCCAGTCTCACCAAGCGGGGACGTCGCGCTCAAGGTTGTTTGCGGTGGCGCGCTCTGTTCGTGTGAGGCTGTCGGCTTTGCTTGCCGTCCTCTTTCCTCTTCCTCCTCCTCCTTAAAGACGCGCATCAGTTCAGCCGCAGATGCAGCGGCACGATCACGATCCACCAAACCACGATCGGCAAGACCATCGCGAACGATGCGGCTGGCTTCAGCGCACAGGCAACGCTCCACTCCTGCGAGTCGGTGCTTGTTGCCATCGGCCGCCCCTGACGCGCCGCGGACAACCTGGCTGTGCACGTGCATCAGCGACTGAAAGAGATCGTCCTGCTCCAGCAAGGGACGGAGCTCACCGAGGAGCACGCCTTCCACGCGGACGTCCAAGAAGGGAAACCGCCGCTTCGCCTCAAGCGTCGCAGACCGCAGCTCCTCTGCCATGGCCTTCACCACACCATTCACGGCAGTCTCCTGTTGTTTGATTTCCTTCTGCTTCTCATAGTCCGAGGTTTCTGTCCTGCGAGTGATGTGGCCACCCCTGCCGTTGTTGTTCCGTTTCATGGCAAGTCGATGCAACGCGGCACGGAAGCGCGCATCGCTCTCCAGCTGGAGGTCCTCGAGAAAGATGCCATGACATGGTTGGCTACTGAGAAACGGATAGCGTCCTTCGAGGAGAGAGACAGTGATAGAGGGAACGTGATGGGTGAAACTGTCTACAGCCTTTTCGGATGCCGTCGTTGTGTTCTTTGGAAGATTGCTGCCTTTGTCGGTGGAGAGTTGATGGTCGAGCTGCTCCTTCAGCTTTGTCATTTCCCTCTCCTCATGGGAAGATACGGCTGCTGCTGCTACGGTGTTGTCGTTGCTCGTGACAGACTTCTCCGGGCGAATCGGGGAGGCGAGCTGCGAGGCGTCGGGAGGGAGCGTGCTCCTGGTGGGATGATTGGGTGGGGAGCCCAGCGACTGTTCTCCTCTCACGGAAGTGGTGGCAGATGAGGCAGTCTTTGACGTAGAAGGCGACTGATGGGGAATGACTGTAGACGTCAGAGGTGTCTCGCTTGGTTTCTGTGACTGGGCCGTCTCTTGTGCCGCATGGGGCCTCACCGGTGCTGCTGACGGAGGCTGCTCCTCCCGGGCTACCGCTGCCATTGGTGTGAAAGCACCCTGATCGTCTGTCATGGATGCGTGTGTTGTTCGCTGAGAGGGAACATCGATGGTTTTCGTCTCGGCACAGGTCGCCGAAAGCCGCGTGGCTGATGGTGGAGGGGATGGGGGTGACCGCGGTGCTGCTACAGCGGGGCTGACTTCCTTCGGTTTGGATGATGCTGTTGGAACCACCTTCGTCATGGGCACCGCCTCCGCCAGTGGTGGCCGCCCGGTAGGACTGGGCTGCTTCCTCTCTCGCTGCGACTGCACAGGAGAAGCCGCCACCGCGGGCTCCTGGAGAGGCGTCGCGGACTGCTTCCGCGCGGACGTTGGCGTCCCTGCCTTGATGGCCGCGGACATCATGGCGTTGAAGCCGGGACTGCTGCCGTGGCGCTTTGGTTTCTGTGCCGGGGGTGGCGACGCCAGCGAGGCTGTGGAAAGTGAGGGTGGATTTGGAGCTGCTGATCGAGACAGCGAGGCGACTATCTCGTCGCTGCTCATGCGATCCACCGCCGTAGACTTCTGCGCCGCGAGCAGCCGCTCCACTGCCTTGGCGCTGTTGACTTTGCGAAAGCGTGCCGCAGCGGCATTGTGGCTGTGGCGCTGCTGGAAGATGCGGAGCCTCTCGGCGAGGTCCATGTCTGCGGTGCTCCCCGACGAGAAAGATTCCTTGGGGAAAAACAGTGCCTCCAGCGCGCTCCCACTCACCGGTCCCGTGTTGTGCCCCTCATTGTGGGGCACAGCCTTCTTCTGCTTTGCGTCACGCTCCTTCGTTAGCCGTGCCACGTCACGTGAGAGCAGCCGAATCGCATGATTCTGGAGCAGTGACAAGTCCATCGCGGCAACCGCGTCGTGTGTTAGCACGGCCGCACCATCGACGAGCTGAGGGGCGTTGGCACGAATCATCGCATCGAAAAAGTCAAACCTGGCCTCGTGTAGAGCATGTCTTTTGGATGGTAGAGAGTCTGTCAGACTGTTCATGGCTGCCTCGTACGCTTTGCACACGACTTGCGCGCTTTCCTGGGTACTCTTCCATTTACCGTTCAGACACAGGGTGATGTCATCGAACAGACTATCCACGCGCTGCAGAACAGCACGTGAGGCACACGGAGAGGAGAATGATGGAGAGCCCCCGTCAGCAGCTGAGATACCTTGCGCTGCAGCCTCGTTGTCATCGCGTAACTCATTCAGGTTGCATCCCATTTGCGGAGCAATGTCCCATTTCAAAAGCCGTTCCAACCGATCATGGAAGCGTGTAGAAGGTTGGTTGCTCGGCTCCGCCTTCACCACAACATTCATACCGTCCGACGACTTCACCTCTATCACCGTGAAGGGCTGCACCGAGAAGAGAGGGGCAAAGCTGAGCAAGGTGAATGATCCGTTCTGTGCGTCCTTGCTGCGATCCAGTCGGCACCTGAGGTGCGTGAGCATACAGAGAAACACGTGCTGCTTAACGCCGCGCATTGTCCGCCACACATCCTCTGCTTGACCTTGACCACCAGAGACACGATGCAGCTCTTGCTCAAGGGCCCCAGCGGCTTGCAAGAAGGATTTCACAGCGGCACGCAATAGCTTCTCCCATTGCGGGTACTCAAACGTGACAAGGCCTCGCTCCTGCGCTACAGAAGGACGTCCACGTCGATCTCCCGAGCGCATGCGCTGCACCGTGTCCAGCAGCTCATCGTGCGGTTTCATCGCCAGCAAGGACAGAGGTTTCTTGGCCGTTGCTAGGGTATCATCATCAGCCTGCAACATCCGTTCGACCAAGCGCTCGTCTGCGTACGTCATCGAAGAAAGGAACGCTAGTGCAGAACCCCTTAGGTGCTCCTCATCGGCAGCCGGCTCGGCAGCATCCAGTGCGAACGAAAAGCGGAAGGAAACGAGCTCCTCCGCTCGGGACGCGAATGTCTCAAATGCGGTGCGAAGCGGACCGACCGAGGCGTTCCCTTTGGTGGACCTTACCAGCCTGTCAAGCAGCGCGTCGAGTTGCTGGAGAGCGTTACTGGGCTTCGCAGCGCGCACTTGGTGCTCCTGATTCAGACATGACAGAACGGCGACAGGAGCCGTGAGCGTCATGGCAAAGTGATACTGAAACGAGAGAAAAGAGTGGAATTTTGAAAAAGAGCAGTAAAAACTGAAGAATAAGAAACAAAAAAAAGAACTTCACGATTCCAGGGTTCAATAAGCTACAGCAAAGGAGAAGCTAGTCAACTGATCAATTGTGTCTGAGAGAGACATGTGAGAAGAAAAAACATGGAAAGAGAAAGGCAGAGTTGACAGTTTGACCCAGCATGGTGTCCACTGTGGAAAAAAGGCAAAAACTGCCAGACTCCACTTTTGACGCTGCACGCATATCACCTTCTGTGATATTAAGCGAAGGACGTTAGCTTTGCTCACATGAAGATTCGTTGGACGGGCTGCAGCAATCTGCGTTGTATGTCATTACGACGTTAACTTCATTCCTTTTGATGTGGCTAGGGCAGAGGCCACCAAATGCAACAGCACCCAGTAACGTTTGAGGGAGAGATGGGAAAACATGGGCACACGCACGCCAGATACACACACGCACAAAGAGTAAGTAAGATGAAAGCTATGGTGCTGAAGAGGAACAGAAATAACAATCTAGAGTACAATTATCAGCGAGAGAACCCACACCCACATGTTATGCAGAAACAAAAACGCTCATAGAAGAAAAAACGACAAAGATATTGAGACGGAAGGATCGACTCGACAGCAAGAAGAAACAGCAAGGTTTTGATGAGGGGGAGAACAAAACAAAGTAGCATTCCAATGAACAGTCGATACGACAAGCGAGTTACAGTGGAAAAACTATTCGTATCTTAGCTTAGTTGCCTGTGTTCACGTCCATGTCCACACACAGCTTCATGATGTCAAGGAGAGTGCCTTGGCCGGCAGCAGGCTCCCAATGAGGACACCGATAAGCACCTTCACCAACGCTGAGACAACCTTGCGGAGAGACGGAGAAGCAGATGCAAGGGATTGACGTACGGCCATCACGAAAAAGGATAAAGCAGTACTCACAGGGCTCCGTTGTGGCGACGCCTTACGCGCGGCCCGCTGGGCCGCCGCATCCCCAGTGGATGGTGTGCTACAGCGCGCGTTCTCAAAAGTGGGCACTGTAAAGCCATCCATCACCGGGCTCACTCCTGCCCCACCAGGATGGGTTGCGGGCCCCTCATCTTCGCCCGTGAAGGAGTGCCGCTTCTGGTCCGAATCCTTCTTGCGATGCGTCTTTCCATTGCGCTTCTCCACGCCCTCAGCGCCTAGAATAACGGGAGGCTCCGTACTGAAGCGCACACGGCGTTGCTTGCCCGACGTTGGTTTTCCCTCGTCAGCCCCAGAGCCGCTGCTGTGGCTGCTGTCCATGCTTCGTGTCGCGGTACTCTCAGAAGATTCCGCGGAAGCCGAGTGCGAGAGGAGCTCTTCTAAGGGAGGTGCGGGAAGCTTCTCCGAGGCTGTCGCAGGCTCCTGAGCCTCCACAGACGCCGGCTGAGCGTCACCCGACGGTGGCGGAATGGAAGCTGCAGGTGCAGCAAGGACTTCCTCAGAGGGGGCGGGTTCGTTGCTAGGGGCAATCTCTTGGGTTGTGGCTGGCGCAGGCTCCTGGGGGGATAGCGTCAGTTTCTGCACGGCAGCAGACGGTTTATCAGGGGTTGTGATTGGTTCAGCCTCTGTCCTCTCTGTGCTGGTCTCCTTCACTGCTGGTTCCGATGTAGCCTCCTTTTCAGTAGAGTTCCCGTTAACGTGAACGCCCGCGGCTGTGGTGCTTGGTTTGCTAGGGGTAGACGCAGGCTTGGTAGACTCCTTGGCCACATTGTTGTCAATGACACGCAATGGTTGGTCCGGCTGGTGAGAGGGAGTTGACGCCTCGATGGCTGCCTCGGTAGCCGGTGGTGCAACCTTCACAAGACCACCAGCTCCGTTATTGGCCTCAAGGTTGAACGGTTTGTTGTGCCGGTTACGGTTGTTACGTCCCATTTTTGGTTTCTGGGAAACGTTCCTGAGGGCTTGTAAAGAAGGAGAGAGAAACAGGCACAAACTATCCGCTTGAGTTTGTACCAAAGGAAAAAGATTACTGTGTAGCACAAGAGGGTATGAGCTGGATAGATGGGTTAGCGGGTATGTTGTTTGATGTTGATTATTTTAATTTGTTCACGATGGAAGCAAGTGTGTATCTTGACAAGATGACAAGGGTTAAAGAGGTGTGAGAGAGGAACATGAACGGACTCAGAGATGTGATGGTGACTTAGCCGTACTCAGAAGCGTGCGATAGCTGTGTTACTTAGTTGCTCACGCCTCCGTGGGGTATCCAGAACGTGATTTCAATAACATTTCACCTCCAGCTTGCCTTCGCCGCTCATCATACCCGTCTGCCTATTGCTAGGCATGAGGCACCAACGTATGCCGCGATCTCGGTCGATGAGGCATTATTATTTTTCTTCTTCTTCCACTCCTGTAGATGACTGTAGAGGCATGTTTGTTTGTTCTTGTTGGGAAGTGGGGATGCGGTAGGACACACGTGGGTTGTTAGGAGAAAAGTGCAGTCATCAACGCAGGGAAGGAAGAAAAAGAAAAAAAACGTTTGCCGCAGTGAAGGGTAACGGAAGTTGCTTGTGAAGTTCACCAAGGAATGGTGATCGGGGGATTGTGAAGTAGCAATGCTGGCTGAGGGTAAGGGTGGTTGAAATGTACAAGTTGAGCAGCTGTGAAAGACGTCGGAGAACGACGTGAAATGGCCTCGCCTAAGCAGGCGCCATGAGAAGGCTATTTTATATTTTTTAAGAAAGAATGAAATACACTTCATCGTAGAAATATGGGAAGTTCTCTTTCTTTTTTTTTTTTTTTGAAAGGAGATTCAGCTGCTTGGAATGAAAAACAAAAATGATAAGCCATGGAGCAAAAAAGAAGCATTAAAGGATAAACACATGTAAGACATGAGGAAACATTGAGGACATTCTTTCACGGTAGAAAGGAAATGTACTCATAATGGAATGGCGCCGTTGAAGATGGAATACAAAAATAAAAGTCCTAGATGCGCAGAGAAAGATAAAAAGAGAGAAGGAAAGACAGATTCATGAAAAGGTGTTTACATGGGTGGTAGAAGACGGACTCATCCGGACGCTTGAAAACAGAGGCACTCGATGGTGAAGTAAGCAAATCTCGAAAAGCAATGCAAGCGAATGAAAGAAGAGGTAAGGAGCAGACAGCAACGCATCACGAATCGCAAACAACAATGCACTTCTTGATCGGTGAGGACTCCTACGCAGAACAGTGCCCCGTGATATGCATCACACAGAACGCTGTAAAAGAACTGGCAACGAAAGGGACGGAAAGAAATCCTGCAGAGCTTGTGGTGCACGCCAATTGCTCCTCACCAGATGCCATACTCACCCGATCCTGGCATGTCATGAAGCACCGAGTGCCCGTGGCTCTCTACGCTCTGATGCTCGCTCCCCAATTTTCCAGAGTTGCTCCTGCCCCAAGGCGTCGCAGAGCCTGGGGTCGGCTGGCTCGCAGCATTACTGGAGATCTGAGGATTAGCCGTAGGCTTTTGAGATATGTTTGGCGCCGTGGCCTTCGCGGAGTTACTGCGCGACAGCAAGGGCGTCGGAATCTCTGACGCCACGGCCGCCGCCGCCGCTGCGTTGAAGGCAGCCACTGTGGAGGCTACCTTCCCTGACAACGGACGCTTGCCTGGAGGATTGGGGCTTGGGGCTGCCGCCTTGGGGGTGGCGAGCGGCGGGGACGGTGTTCCTGCAGCGGACAGCGCCGCCGGTGGCTGGGACCGTGGAGGCACTCCGTCAGGGGTCGCCACGGCGGAAGCCGCTTGTCCCCTTGAGCCACGCGACGCTGCATGTGGGGCGTGCTCCTTCTCCTTTTC
>JASAOC010001828.1:0-11141 GCA_030849835.1 Herpetomonas samuelpessoai
CGACAATTGTGGAAGTGACAGCTTGAGCAGCACACACGCTCCAACGCGCACCCGCCGGAAACACTATCAGATTCTGTAATACAAGCCATCCTTACCACGAAAGACAAAGTTGTTTCTCACCTCCAAATCATTCAACGGCAGCGCATCATAGAAGGAATCAAAGTCAATCTGCAACATGTACTTACAATCCGATAGTCGCTGCCTGTTCTGTAGGCGGCCTAGATAAGAGACCTTCGGTAGAGAATCTTTCTCAACAACGCCATTGAGAAGAGGTTCCGTGATCAAACGTCGTCGACCTTTCAGTTCCAGAACGTAGAACACGTTTACGCCGTGCCAAACGCCTGGCAGACGACCAAAGGAACCCGAGCCAGCGTGTCGCGAACTTTCGAAAAGCCGACGCCGCTCTGCTTCTGGCATCGCGAGCTCAAACTTGCCCTTCCTAACAGCCAGGCGGACATCAGCCATGCCAAGGGATGTCGTCTTGATCGCTCTTGACGTACGAAACCCTTGATAAAACGCCGGTTGGAAAAACTGCATGATTTCTTCCAGGCGGATGGCTGTGCTGCTGTGCGAAACGGACAGAGGGAACAACGCGTCAAAGTCCAAAAGAGGAGGAGCTTCCAAATGCAGCGGCCAGTCGCAGGACCGTTGCGGCATAGACTCCAGCTTTTCTTGCAGGGCGCTAGCCTCGGGATCCCCCTCCGACAAATTGATGCGGATGATCTCCTGAAGCACCTCGCGCTCTCGAAGGCCGAGCTCTTTTACAGCAGGAGCTCGCGCGCCTAATCCTGCACTGCCTGGCGCTGGCGGAGGGCGTGCGCGACGCGTGCCTGTCGCGCGCCTTCCTCCGTCGTTGGTCGGCGGCCATCGCCCAGGTATCGGAGCAGCGTTTCCAGGCGCGTGTGGCCCGTCAACTTCATCAGCTCCTCGTGGCTGAGGCCCTTCGCCGCCAAGAACCGGATCGACCCCTTCCGGATCGACGGCATGGAAGCGCGTGGCTGGATTTTGCAAATCGCTGCCAGTGCTTCCGTGCGTCGCTGCGAAACGTGCGGGAACAATCGAAGGGACGCGCGGCGCGTGGCGAGCATTTCCGCAAGCATCGCCGCACCTCTTCGGGGAAGCGCCGTGTAAACCGTGTACGGGCCTCGGAAATGAGCCCCCTTCCCGCGCCCCATCCGCACCGTGGCGTTTACCATCCCCGATCCGAGTTCCGCCGATATCCGTGTGAGGTGGGACACGCGTTCCGCCTCCAGTCGGCCAGCCTGTGTCGCCGACGACGGTGGCTGGGTGAAGTTGACGTCTCGAATTTGAAGACGTTCGATATCCACCGCGCGCGCCGCCGTGCACCATATCAGCGTCACGTAAAGGGACGTGAGTGGTGCCGATGACCTCAAGCCCTTCTGGACATTTGAAAAATCTGCCCACGTGAGAGGCTGTGGTGGCTTGGTTTCCGACTGTAACATCATCTTGCGTGCGAACAGACAAGCAGCTTTCCACACAGCGGTCCTTCCAAGGTCGATGGCCTCCGGCTGGTTGGTGTAGAGCGGAAGGTTCTTCAGATCGGATTGAATGATGCTCAGCTTTCGGACGTACGTGGTCCACGAATACTTCTTCGCGACAGCGTCCTTGTTGAGCATTTCCAAAAGCGCATCCTCCGGTTTCCGATCCAGAAGGTTCGCCGGCATGTGGCGGATGCGACGCAGCCACGCAAGGTGCAAGGATCTTTCGGCCTCCGAAACTCCTCGCCAGGCGACCTGGGAAATGTGGGGGGTATGCGTCGGGTGAATCACCCACGCTCTCGGGCAGGCGGCGCCCCACAGCGCCCGACCTTTGTCGTCGAAGCGCCGCACGCCCCCCGCCCCCCCAGTTTAAAGTTTCTGGTCCTTTGGGCCTGCCGGGAGCAGGCGCCCGATCGCCCCCTTCCCCCCGAATAAATTCGCCAGCGTTGTCCGCAGGATCGTAATCTTCGTCGATCCCTGTGGCGAATGTCGGTGGAAGCAAATCCTCTTCCTCCGCGTTTCTGCGGCCTTCAATCTGCATCGTGTGGTCACTACCGGCCGCCTGCGCGTCCTCCTGTTCCTCTTCATTGTCTTCCGCGCGACGTTGTGGAAAATCTTTCCCGAAGAACGCGCCGTTGAGAACACGACGTCTGCCAACACTTTCCCATGTGAAAGAGTCATCAGGATCGGGGAGATAAACGCCAACCTGAGCTTCAGAGACGTTTTGTGTGAGCTCATAATGGCCACCGGCAGCCGAATTCCCAGCGACGAAGTGTGCGCCGCAGACAAACGCGCGTGGTGGAAAACCGTCCGCAAGAACGGTGCCGGGTAGGGGAGAAGCAGCGGGGTGAAAGGCCTTGTAAACGAAGACCGCTTTCCTTTTCATCGCCAACTCGAACCCAGNTTCAAATACAGGATATCGACGACGCCATACGGCTGTCCTCGCCGGAGTTTGAGCCTGGTCGCTTGAGTGGAGATGTTCGTCATCTCCAAGGCTCGCGCTGATCTTTCCGCCACGCTGAGGAGAAACAGGGCAATAAACACGCTGCGCAAAGTGCAATTCTGCTCGAAAATGTGCGCGTGTTTCTGGTAGAGGCGAGTTCCCCGGAGGAATTCGACCCCATACCACGGGGGTCGCGGAGGTGGCACGCTAGCCGTGGCTGCTCGGTTGTCAGCCACCAGCCTCTCAGCCGGAGGCTCTGCAGCGCCTCCCCCCAACAACCCGTTTTTGAGTAGGCGCAAGAGACGATCCAGGAATGCGCGATCGTCGCACGGCTCCCGGATGTGTGTGCGGCGAAAAAAGCACGCAGGCGCCTTGGGACGCGGCGCGGGGCCAGCACCACCACATCAAAAAATATCGCGCAAAGCGAGGCCAGCATATAAAGGCCGCAATCGTCACCGCCTCTCTTTTGAAACGGGCAGTATCGATTGGCTATGCCCAGCGAAGGCCAAAGGGAAAGAAGCTTCTTCTTCAGCTCTTTCTTAACAACGATGGACGGAGCGGAATCGTAGATGTCCATAAAGTCCTGACCATCAATGCGGTATGCCACTCCCGCGATCCAGTGGCAGCGAATAAATATCGGAAACAAGACGGTCTTTCCTGCAGCGATGGCCCGCTGCATGCCCCCTACGAACACGGGCGAAAGGTCAAACGAATGCGGAGCAAGGAAAGGTGGACAGATATGGTTCCTTGGGCGATGGGGGATCAGGGGGGGTTTTCTGCCTCGGGGATCCGCCTCCCCAAGCGTTGAAAGGCCCCCAGCCGCTGGCACAGCCACGAGCTCCCGAAGCCCTCAAAGCGCCACGAGCACAGTGCCGCAACAACCACCCTTACAGACGCGGCCGGGCATTGCATGGAGCACCCAGCTGGCCGAGCGCGGAAATGCCTACCTCGAGATGCAAGAGAGGAAATGGGAGAGGGAGCGGTTTTCGGAGGCGAGCCAAACCCAAGATCCTACAAATTGAACATCGTAAACTGGCGCAACGGTGCCCGTGCGCGCCACGAAAGAAGACACTACGTTTAATTTTTTTTGTCATACAATTGCTTTCCTGCACACTGAAGTGAAGATGTGCAGAGAGGGGGGATACGTGCAGACAACAAAAATATTGGAGTGCAATAAGCATATAAGACCGTGAGGTCCGCAGTCCGAGAAACAAAACACAACCGCTGCCCAGCCGTTCAAACCCCAAAGGTAAATTTTGGAGGGGACAGAACCAACGCCACGCGATCCCAGCCGCCCTTGTGAATTGTAGTTCTGGGTAAGCCGGAGCTGTGCACCGTGGAGGGGCCTTACTCCGAGCTGGAAACGAAACCAGAAACTTGCGTTAGCAAAGGGCAATCCATCACATCGAGCACAGGGGTAAACTCGTACTTGGAAGGAGTTCGTATCACTGAGGTTAAACGGGGGCAGTCGCAAGCGCAGACTTTCATCAGAGACGCACATTCACCCAAATCGAGCGAGCTGATCTTGATGCAGTTCTCCAAATGCAAGTTTCGCAACGCCGGCTTGTTGGCAACGCCTTGGATTTCAGTCATGCAGTCGCAGTCCTCAAAAGCAAGGCTCTCCAATGCAGCCAAACCAGTGACATCCACTGATGCAAGTTGTGGGCAACGCTCAAAGCGCAAGCTTTTCAAGTGCCTGTGACCGCGCGTGCCAACAACTCCGCAGAGGTTGTCAAGCATTGACACACATAACGTCTGCAAGCCGGTCAGAGAAGACACATCGATCTCGGCAATATCAGGGCACCCAGTCAAGGACAGGTCTACAAGGGATGGCACGTAAGGAAGGTGAGGAGGAAACCGCACAACCGATCCGTCTTCCGTTGCAATGCCACAACGTTCCGGTTCTCTCCGCCCGGCAACGCGCAGTTCCTGAAGTGCAACTGTGCGTTCCAGGCCGTTTATGTTGTCCAAAGAACCACAGTTCAATACGAGGAGAGAGCGGAGAGCAGTGCATCCAAGAATGTCCAAGTCGGCGAGCGAACTGTTCTCGCAGACAACCAACTTTTCCAAACAGCTGCTGTTGCACAGATTCGTGATGCCCACTAGGGTGGAACAGAGCGAGGCACTGAAATATTCCAAAACACCGTTCTCTGGCAAGAGGAGTACCCTTGAGCCCCTACAGCACCTCAGAGAGAGTGCCCGAAGGTGGACGAGACAGCTGAGATCCAACACTTCAGGGAGATCACCCGCAAACGACAGGGAGAGGGATTCAAGGAAGCGACACAACTGCAGCGGGGACCAATCGTCAATGTCACGGAATTCACCCAAAGCCAAGTGCCGCAGCGTAGGAAGTGCGCACAGTTCCCTCAGCGATTGCGACTGAATTCCCCCTACTACACTGATAGCCGTTAGGTTCCGACACTGGTGAAGCGCGCTGGCGGAACAACCATCGAAAAGGCGGATGTGGAGTGACAACCCTTGTAGCGACTGCATCTCCGCTAGTGGGGCAAGATATTCTGGAGAAACATCATGGGGCATAATAGCGCGCAGCTCAAGCTGGCAAATCCGTGACCAGCTAGCGAGAAACCTGTCACGGACGATGTAGAGTGATTCAGCAACCCCAAATCCAGAGACAGCGATTGTGTTCCGCTTGTCGCGCAGCCAATCTGGCACCACAGCTTCCAGAAAACAGCCGCAGCCACAGTGAATCGAGAGCTGGAACCCGAACCCCTCTCCCTTGTCCAGCCACCAACGAGTGTGTTCAAGAAATTCCGGAGCGCGTTCACTAAGAAGCGACACTCGTTGGTGGATCCGAGGTATTTGAGGGAATAAAATCATGCCAAAGAAGTCGTAATTATGTAATGCATCCCGACTGAGTGTGCTGTCCAAGAAAAGTGTGAGCTCCTTTCCGAACTTTAAACCAAGCTCTGTTGCCTCTGCTTCAAGCCTGGCGCCGGGTGCCACGGCAGCAAATGCAAACGATACAGGCTGCTCCGATCGTCGGAAGCCTATAACCGACGAAAAAAACGTGTCAAGCATGTTCCAGGCCCTAAGAATGGAAAGAAAAGCGATAACCACACACTCAAGGTAGCATGACGGAAGGAAGAAAGGTTTTTGTTGGGCAAATTAAACTTGTTCACGCTAGCCGCAACCCATGGATACCGTACAGCTAACGCCAAGCACGTCTATCGAGAGATCGAGGAACAAAGAGAAAAGGAGAGGAAGAATACCTTTGGTCATGGTGGGGTTTCCTTCGGCAGACTGAACGTTGCGAAAGCAGTAGGAGCATTTCAAGCATCCACAGCACGCATGGTACATTGCCTCCAGAGTGCCTAGTCGGTGTCTTTGGGCCCCGCGGAGCTTGTTTATGGCAGCAGAACGATATCCTCCACCACCTAACCAAGGGACCCCAAGTGGTCCCTCCTGAGAACAACCTAGTCCGACACCCGTGGCCCCAATGCACACCAGTCACCAGCCCCCGCGGGCCGGCCAGCGCCTGGTCTCTGAGTTTGCTGCGGCATCTAGTCAACAACCATGAATTGGTTGTTACCGACGCAATTGCCTACTCTGGCATCGAAAGAAGCAACGTTCTTTGCCCGAAGAACGCAACAGTGTTTCACGAGCGAGGTCGGCACAGGTTCACCAGGATGAGCGTGATTCTAGTGGGAAAAAAAAAAAAAACAGAACCAGTTCGCGTTAAGCGAGCACAAGGTCACGAAAAGAAAAACGACCACAAAGCCCGCTACTTTGCAAGATACCGTCTCTACGTCTTCATTGGCGATTCTTTGCAATCTCTTGGTGATTCTATAAAGACGAGGTTAAAGAGCACGTAGGTGCGTTGAAAGTCCGACATAGGAAAGGGCAAGAGGCGTGTTGTTTCCTTTAATTCACCTGATGGTGATGCGCGCATAGGTCCCTTTCGGGCACACATGTTGGCATCGCCACCAGACTGCATGGCCGCAAACGACGGCCGTATTTTGGTGGCGCTCCACAATTCGTCCCTTGGTAATCCGTTTCTTCCGCTTACGTGTTGCGCTCTTTTTTTTTTTTTGGGCCCAGTCCAGTAGGCGCCCCACAGTGAACAGTATCACCGCAGAGATTGCACGCAGCACATCTCGCGACCTCCAGTTATGAGAGGGGTTACCCAAAGTCTCTCCTTTGTAGCATCGCAAATCACAAAAGAATTTCAGAGGTACCGACTGTACAGTGCCGTCATGTCATCGGAAAATCTCGTGCTCTCAATCTTTCGCGTTGCGTCAGAGAACGGGTTCATCAGATGTTTTACTGTCAGCTCATACGCCTCGATAAAAAAGGTTCGCAGAGAGTCTCTTGGCTCTGTGTCTTGCATCACCAGTAGTCTGACTGGCGCGAGGCCAACGAATGCGGAGATGTAGTACTTGTCTCCAAAAGGACGATCCACTTTTGTCATATAGAAGTCTCCTTTATGCCAAACGGTTTCGTCCAAAACGTCCAACGATGAGTACAGCATGAACTGGCGCATGAGGTGGCCGTCGTCACGATTCTTGGGTGCGGTGTACTCAAAAATGGTGGAGTCGTTCGGGCCTACCACGATGAAATAAGATAGGGACATTTCTGCGTTGTGCGGCACAGTTCTTACACAAACGGCAATTGGTAGGGTGTCTTTCAACGTGCTTCTTGCCACGTCTGCACAATCTTCCTCTTTAATAATATACGCTTGCCACCCAGGTACGACAGGTGGAGCACTGCGGTGTTTCAGACTACAAGAAGTAGGAGGAAAAGAGAAGTAGAATGAAGTACTCGAGTGCTACGTAAGCCGTCCTCGTTATGGAAGATGAGAAAAGAGGCAAGACCAATCGGTGGAGGCAACGACGGGATGAGCTGTGAATGACACAGCGGCGGTTAGCAACCGCAGGGCCACCTGACCCACGGCAAAAACCACCGCATTTCCCTTAGCCCGGCGCCGAGATACAATAGAAAGCGAACCCACAGCGAGACAATGCAGTGGGAAGCGATGAATGATTCTCTCACACAGGCTCCGAAATATTCCCGAGTGGCACACACCCCTTCCGCGCTCTGGCATTTTCGTCTGCCATGGTTCCCTCGGCCTAGCGAGACACCTGGCAAAACAAATATAGCTATTCCGTTTCGGTTCGTTGTGTGATGAACACGAGAGCAGTCGGACGCAAAATGAAAAACAGTAACAATGACAACAGAGTACCTCAGAAACAGTGAACTAAAGACAAATCAGAGCGCGAAACCCAACTTCGTGAGCGCAGCCACGCGTGCTGCCAAAGAAGAGGGCCAGCGCGGCGAGGGCCGAAAAAAAGGTCTTCCAGGTTCGTCACAGACCGCGCCTCGGCCTGAAGCGTTACACCTGCGGGCAATTTGCTTATTTTCTGTACTGTGCCGTTGGCCCTTTGACCATATCGGACAGCGGGAGAGGGCGGGATGGGACCCATACTGCCCCTGTGCCTCCGCGAACCACCTGCTGTGCGGCGCGATCCCTGGCCTCTTTGATCTGGTCATGACCCATCGCAACGCTATATCGTTGGGCTTCGATGGATTGCCTCAACCGCCGAAGGTCAGACTCGTAGTCGAGCAGGAAGCGGCCCAGTGAATCTAATTCGTAGCCTTTGTAGGTGGTGGGAGGCCGTTCGAAAAGCGAGTCCTGCCCCAGAACGGGGACGGGTGCATCGCCATCGCTCTCATCTTCCCCATCAGACACATGAGCGTCTATTTCACCAGTTGCCGCGAGAAGATCAGGGCGTAGCGGGGAGTGCGAGGCGGCGGGTGGGGTGGTGCTCGCCACCGTCCCTTGGTCATTGGGATAGGCTGTGGAAGGGGCTGCGTCGTTAGCGGCAGCTCCCGTCGTCTGTGGGGAAGTGTTCTTTGAGGCGGCATAGCTCCGCCGTAGCTGTGCCCGGCGCATCGTCTCTTCGTCCTCTAGGTCACACCGTGAACTAGCTTCGTCTGCTGTGATTCCCTTCACAGCAGCGGTGACGGCAGCGATACGCCGGTTGGCTGCGCGCTGGCCAAGTAGCTGGCGCACCGCATACCCCCGTGCACACCGCTGCAGGAGAGAGGCGGCACCCGTCTTCCTGAGGACAGCGGTGGCAGCCTCAACACTCCGTCTCTGCGCCTCTGCGGTTTCCAGCGAGGTCCTCTCTTCTTGACAAACAGCGTTGAGGATTTTCCGGTCGCCTCTTTCATCTAGCTCCACTGCTGTTCGCTGCAAGCTTTCCTCCTCTGCGAGTGTGGCCACTCTTCGCAGGTGTATCTGGCGAAGCTCAACGTTCACCCTGTCACGGTCAAGGGCAAGAGACTGTGCCAACGTCTGGAATGACACGTGTTCACCACCCTCGAGAACAGTCCGTCGGCCCGTTTCTTCAGAGAAGAGTGCCTCAGCTTCAATGAGGCACCTGGAAGCCTCCTGCGCATGAAAAACGCGTTCACGGGCGTCTTCCTCATCATGAATTACCTGTAAGACCAGCTGGTCATTGAGCTTGGTGCGCATGCGTTCCACAATGTGTTGCCTCTGTGTTTCCTCAAGGAAGTGCAGATCAGCGAGAAGGGACGCGAAGGAAGCCTCAATTATCTCGCGAGATAGCACCTCGCGACTTTGCAGATTCTGATTCACCAGGCGGCCCCAGTGCTCCACCTGGGTGGCATTCACGACCTCACGCTGTACGGCTTCTTCGGTCTCACAAGCCCTGATACTCTCTCTTTGATTGCGGAGCTGTGCAGCCGTCATCGCATCTGTGTGGCCACGCTTGTGGTCTTGTACAATCTCACTAAATGACGCCAGTTCATCGGCGGTGAGAGATTGCCGGGCTGCGCTCTCTTCCCATGTGGCCCCGTGTAGCGCATGCAACGCTCCACGGATGGAGTCATGTTGCCGTTCAACCCCCCGTCGCTCAATACTCTCAGCGATCTCCAGAAAAAGTTGCACGGCCAAACGTACTTCCTGCTCTTCTTCCCTTCGAACAGCATCGCGATGGGTGGTCTCCTCGCGGAGGAGCTCGGCCATCTGTTCGTGCACGATGCGAGTGCTCCATTGCTGCTGTGCCGCCTCCAGGTTTGCCTCGGCACTCGCACTGATATCCTCTATATCGCTCGCACATTGAGCCTCGATGGACCCTCTGATGACGCTCTCAGAGGATATCAAAAACTCAGACATCAATGCACCCAGCATTGCCGTCCTCTCATCCGCAAGCGCTCGCCTCTCTACTTCCTCTTCGAGTGATATCCGTGCCTCAGCTCCACGCACAGCGGATTCCATGGCGAGTCTACACTTGAGACAGAGGTCCGAGAAAGCGTTGAGCTCCAGTTCCTCGCATTCTTCACGTAGCTTCATCTCTTCAAACCGAAGCTGGTTTTCGGCGACGAGTAATGCCCATGCAGACACTTGGTGATCATCGATTGCCACCCTGGAGAGCTGTTCTACATCGCTGACCTTCATCAGCTGCATATCGCGTCGCTCCTTTTCTGCAGAGGTTTCAATGGTAACGCGCCGAGCACGCTCGTCCTGAAACAATGTTTGCACGCTTTCTGCACACTCACGTATTTTGGTTTCTTTGATTGCGACATCACGGCTGGAGTGTTCGCGGGCGAATAAATCTTCGAGACCTTCCTCATACTGCCCCTCCACAGCCTCGCGCGTAGCCATCTCTGAGAGGCCCAGGATCGTGCGTTCTGTGGACATGCAGAAGTCAGCCTGCTCTATTTCCACCATTTGCCGATGATGGCGCTCCTCTGCTTCAACCTCTGCTGCCTTCACAGTGAGCGTTTGGACTAAAGCCAAATAATTGCGCAGGTGTTCCATCTGAGAGCGCTCCTCCATTACGATGCCATTCCATCCGTTTCTCTCGGCCTCGCAGATAGCATTGCGCACCTTGGTCTCGCGACCAACCACCCCTTGGAAGGCAACATCGCAGAGGTGTTGGTGTGCTTCGTTTTGCAGGGAAAAACGAGAATCAGCCTCCTCACGCACCACGTGAGCGATTCTCTCTGCATCTTTGCGAGCCTGGAGGTCGCGGAGTTTGGTGGCTAACTCTCCTTCACACTCACAGGCCAAGCTCCGCCGGTGTGTTTCCTCCAATTTTTCCAGAGACACACGAGAACCCCCCTCGGTTTCGACAACACTCCAAACACCATAGCGCCAGCGCTCATCACCCTCCTCCCGTAACAATTCTTCCCTTCCCTTGCCTTCGTCAGCACAAAGTACGTCACAAGCCAATGACAACTCCCTGGCAAGGGCGTGGCTGAAAATAGAATGCGCTTCGTGATCAAACGCGCTCAGGATACACGACCGGTCTCCAATCGCCGCATCACAAAGTTCATCACGGCAGTCGCTTTCCAACGACCTAACGATATCCACACACAAGGAAAAGAACGCAGACACAGCTTGGTCAACGATACCAGCGCGCTCCGCCTCCTCCTCCATAGCACACCTAAGACTGGGGGCAACTTTCCGCAACGTAACGTCGTGCTCAATTCGGTCACCTATCGCGTTGATGGAGGCCTCGATGAACATCCGCTCCTCATCAGATCCGTCAGCGACAGCGTGTGTGACAACTTCGTCCCATTCTGCGCACAACGCAGCCACCGCTTCATCAGCCAGAAAAGCGTCGACCCATTCCGGATCATCCCGCCACACAATGAATGGATACCGTGACCGGACAAAGTGAGCGAGTTCTTCTTTCTCCAACTCCTCCGCG
>JASAOC010001829.1:0-11279 GCA_030849835.1 Herpetomonas samuelpessoai
GTCATGCACGATATGGACGGCAAGCTCAACACGAATGCAAGGGATACCTACTACTTCTCAGACTCCCTCTATATGAATGCTGTGCCGTACTGCGGGCCCATTTATTCCCGCGCGGGGAACGGCACCACAGAGGCTGTGCAAACCAACTACACGGCATGCTACGCGCCATCCCTTGACGTGCAGCTGGTCACGGCGAACCCGTACCCTGTTGTGGGCACAGAGATTTTTGGCGACACTGTGAGAGAAGCGCCTTCCCTGAAGTTGTCTGAGCAAACGTCACGCTGCAACCTAATGCGTGTGACCGTGCGGTATGCCGAAGGCAGCAGCGCGTTTGCGCTCACGGTACCTTCTAACTACTCTGAGAATGCAAACCTTGCTCCGGCCTTTTTTTTTCTCGCGCCGCAGCTGCGTCCGCCAGGCGTCGACGTGGCGCGTCCGCTTGGGAGGCCCTCCTCCCTTGGTGACAACTCCTACAGTCAGTTCCTCTCCATGGAGGACGAACTCAGCTTTACCTCCGATGCCAACCTGACGGTCCGTCTGTACCGCGTCACAGATGAGGGCCAGACAGAGTGCTATTCCAACGTGTTTCGCGCTACCGTGTATGACGCGAGAAGCAACGACCCGTACCTTGAGCGGAGCGTTGGGGCAAGCTCGATCGGTCTGTGGTCCGCATTTCCCACCGCGCCTACCCTTCTGCGTGTTGCTGTGGATCCACGGGGTTACTACTTTTATGGCCGCAATGTTGGGAGCACGACGACGAACACCGACACCGCTTCACCACTCGACACGGAAGTGGAAACTGTGAACACCGCAGCAGAGAGCACCGACGACGAAGGGATTGGCCATAACACTGCATTCACGGAAGGGATGCTCGCAGATGCGGCCCGCATGGGAACGGCGACGATGCAGCGAGTGTCGGCGAATGAAACGCTACTCTCTCTTCTCATTGACACGTACGCGCCATCCAACAACACCTTAGGCTGGGTGGGAGCCACCTGGTTTGGCAAAACAGTGTCGTGCCCTGAGGGCGAGGAGTGTATGGGGCCTTACTTCCCCTTTCTCAAGAATTTTGCTGCGGCAGTTTCTAGAGGAGGTGGCCGGGTAGCCTCGGAAATGGACCTCAAGACATACGGGTGGTGGGCCGAAGACGCCTGGCTGCACGGGCGCGTCCCACGTGTTTGTCCTACAGGAAACAACAGCGCCACAGGCCCCGTCGAACCCCCCGTCTCGAGTGAAGGCCACGATGACGATGACAGTGAAACGGGTTACTTTTCGACGCAGCTGACGACACGGCAGTACGTGATTCCCTTTGGGCGCCGCGTCATTCTTCAAGACGACGACGCCGAGGTGGACGGTGCACTACTGGTGTTTGGCGAGCTAATCATCACGTCGGACTTGCCCACTGATGTGCCAGACGAGGTCGCGGGCGAGGCGGGGGAAAAGCTAGCAGACCGGCCCCCGGTCATGACGGTACGCATCGGCTCGCTCGCGGTGTTCGGCCGCCTGACAGTCAAAGCCTCCCGACCCAGCAGCCGGCCGATTCGCATCGACCTCGGCTATGGTCGCGCCTACGAACATGTCGATGACTACCTCAACGACACAGAGGGTGCGTGTCCTGTGGGAACGCGGGTGGTCAGCTGCCACCGCGTGCGCAAGCCGGTGCGCATCGACGAAAATACGGTCCTGCACTGCGGCTCTTTTTACGCGAGTGGGACGGTGCGAATGGTGGGCTACGCGCCCGCACCGACGGTGTGGCGTGCCGATGGCGTGGCTGAGGAGGGCACGCACGATACACCCGACATGCATTCCCTCTTCGAACCTTGGCAGGCGGAGAGTCTTCTCGCCACGTACGACGGCCTTGTGGCGTCGGCGCAGCGCCGGCTCCCCCAGTGGTTGTCCACTGTACCAGTACGCAACGCAACCGGCAGCTGGGACGGCCTCCTCTATACAGAGGCGGAGATGGCCTCGAACACAACGTCCATGGCTCGTCGCGTGTGGCGCAGAGGGGATCTGGTCGCGGCCACCAGCTCGCTGGCCGACCTGAACGGGGCCGAGGTAAACACGGCTGCCAGCCCCGCTGCCTTCACCCTTGCCTACACGGAGTTCGGGAACTACACCGAGATTCACCTAAGGAGTTCCGTCTTCGCCGAAACGCCAGAGAGTGACAGCGAAAGCGGAGGGGATTTGAATCTAGGGAACAGTGTCTTTGACAGCACCGGCGAAGCTAGTAGCTCGACGGCCGCAGACCCAATGATGGCGAACCCGTGGGCGATCACGCATGGCGCTGTGAACGTCAATGACAACTACGTCTCCGCGGCACGGCGGCATGCGTACAGTGAATTCGCTGTCCTGACTAAACGGATTGAGTTTGACTGCCTTATCCCGCTGAGCGCCCCACGGCATGGTTGCACGACTATCATCACCCAGCAGCGACTGCCAGAGAATCTGTTTGCTCCGCCTGACTTCATGGCAGTCGGGGTGGGCTTCTCCCACATGGGCAAGGGTGGCCAGTACTGGACGGACGCAGAGGACAGTGGCGCCACTGTGCGGTTGCCCAGTCTGTTCCCGGGCCTCTCTTTTATTCCGGGCGTCTTTGTCAACACCACAGCCTCCGTGAACAATGTCAGTGTTACCATCAGCGTCGACGACGATACCACCGCGTCGAGGAAACGAGCGGCAAAGGACAGCAGCACCGCCAGTACGGAGCCGCGATGGGTGCCGGCCAACAAGCCGGCGGCCTCGTACGCCAGCTGCGCCTTTGTCCAGAGC
This sequence comes from Herpetomonas samuelpessoai, assembly GCA_030849835.1. Lineage (NCBI taxonomy): Eukaryota > Euglenozoa > Kinetoplastea > Trypanosomatida > Trypanosomatidae > Herpetomonas > Herpetomonas samuelpessoai. The sequence continues at coordinate 2,770 of JASAOC010001829.1, forward strand.
TACGGCACGCCCATCTACAGTGCCCCTCGCACCCGTATGCTGTGGGTACTGGACTCTGTGATTTGGGAAAGCTTTGGCGGCGGCCTTCGCCTCGACGGCGGCGGTAACGGAACCCGCATCGAAGGCGTTCTCGTCGCTGGTACACGGTATTACCGCCGCGGCCAGCGCATGACGACCCCGCCCACACGAAGCGATGCGCTCCTTAATGATGATTCCACCTCGCTGACCGCACTCGGGACTCTCTCTCCGCAAACCATAGGCCCCGTGTCTTCTCTGTGCAGCTTCGTGGTGAACTTTACGACCGATGAGGACCGTGTTGGCCTGTCTGGCGCGAATTACGACGACGAAGCCTTCTACAAGACCTACCTCGTGGACGACCCAAGCGAGGCGGGCGACGAACACACGATAGCGGTACCTCTCCCGTCCTCTGTGATTGCGCGCCGAAATGTGTTTGCGGGTTCGGAAAGCGAGGGGCTGTGCATCCCGTTTGAGCGGACGCGCGCCTTCAGCCACAACACAGCGCACAGCAACTTTGTGGGAATCTTCTTCTTCCACAACGGGGACCCCGCCGGGGCGTACCTGGCAGCGAACCGCAATGACACTGCAGCAGAACCGGAGGGGGGCGGGCGGGGTGTGGCAGCGGCAACCGTGTACAGCACCGGAACCTCGACGCGAAACGCGGTTCTCTACGGCAGCAAGGCATTCCTGAACCGCTACATCGGTGTCTACAGCACCTCGCACCAGCAGCTCACCATTCAAGGCGCGTCTATCTTTGCGAATAGCCTGGGCCTTGTCCTTGGTATTGACCCTGCCCACCGCAGCGGTACCACCTCCGTGCTGGACAGCTACCTCGCAGGCTACAGCAATTGCCGCGACGCCGTCCGCACTGCCGCCACAGCAGATAACCCTGTCGTCTCGGTGTGCCAGCCAAGTCTATCGGTGCCTGCGCAACGTGGCTGTACGCAGGGCACCTTCATGGAGCAGACAACAGATTATGCCGCCGTCCTGGCCCTCCCATCTTTTCTGCGAGTCGGCCTCGCGTACAATCGCACGCATCCATTGGCGGTACCAGGAGGAAGCCCTCTGCGGGGCTACCGTGAGGTGTACACTCAGGGCTCGCTGCGTCTCGTGAATATCACCTTTGGTGGCGTCGGTGTCATGCGCTGCCAAGTGAGTCCAGGGCAAACGAAGCTTTTCTATGGTGCTGCCATTGCTGGCTCCGGCGGCACGCGCACGGCCTCGTCGCTCGCCTCCATCACGACGGCGGGGGTCGCCTTTCCCAACTACCCCCCTATGTTGGACGAGGTGGAAGGGGATAGCTCTGTTGCTGTTACAAGGCCCCCAGTGACGCCAAAGATGCACGGCGCTTGGATTTTGCGTCTGAGCGCGCTGAGCTCCCGCGTGGAGGACACCACCCCCTACGACGAGACCATCGTACGGGACCTCGACGGCTCACTCTTCACTGGTATCGGCCGACGGCCGGACGTCACGGATCCGCTGGCAGTTTTGTCTTCTATGGAGGGGCTTGGTGGCGTTCCAGTAACGGTGGAGCCGGCGGTGTATGGCACGTCGCATTCCACTCTTATCGATTCCGCTGGATGCACCGTTTTTGGCGTAGATACGACGATGTTGCGGTGCCCCGACCTTGGTGCTCCCTTCCAGCAGCTCGTTATTCAGAGCCTCGACAACCGACAGTCGGCGCTGGAGGATGTGGTGCTGACACTGCCGTCGTTGCGTAGCCCAATCCGGTTTGGCAGCTACGCAGCCGCCACGCTCACATCTGCGGAGTCCACCGTGGCCTCGCTCCGTCCGTCCTCGCTGGTGGCGGTCAAGTCGATGGCGACGCCACCGTACATGACCTCAACCGTCACCAGCACGACGCCTGTCGCGGTGGAGGTCACCTTTACACCAGAGAGCAGCCCAGACGTATTCCTTGTCGGCGTTCACTCATGCATCTGGGCACTGAACAGCGACGACGCAGAGCCCACGGCGGCGGAATTGCTCTCGTTCGATACCAACAGCGCCTCTTTCGCTGCTGGCTTCCTGTACGTCACGGTGTCTCTCATGGACCCAAACAAGCGACTCACGGTGTGGCGGGACGGCTCGCCGTTGGAGCCGTCTGATGATGTGTTCCGTCCCGTGGACCGGAGCGCGACGTCGCGAGTCACGGTCTCTTCGACCAAGGCCAACAGCAGCGCGGTCACAGAAAACGGAGATGGCGAGGAGGAGATAGAGCAAGGCGACGCGTCCAGTGGCACCACGACAGAGTCAACCGTACCACCGTCGTCATTGTCCTCTGGTATTTCCTGGAACACCGTGACGAAGGTTGACGAAGTGGCCGGCACGGTGACGCGACGCCTGCAGCTGCGTGTGGGCTGCGGCACCCAGGCCACCATCCACCAGCTCGCGTACGGCGTCGTCTCGCTTTACATTCCGTCCTCCAGTGAGGAGGTCCAGAGCGGCTTGGTGCGCCTCGTGGTGGCGGTGCTCTCTGCCTCGTCACGCTATCAGGGGGGTGCCATCACCGTCTCGGATGCTGCGGGAGCAGTAGACGCTGCGGCAGGCCAGAAGAGGGTCGTTTCCCAAGGAGATTCTTTTCTGGTGGACTTTATGCCGTGGAAGTCACACGCGCGGTCGGCGACGTCCGCCAACGACTCTCTTGCCCCTGACACGACCGACGAGCATTTCAACATCACCGTTGAGGACATAAAACCTGACCTGTTCAACCCTAGCAAGACATTTCTGTCTCTGCGTGTTGAAGTCGCTGACGCGGCGGATTACGACGTGGTCGCCGCGACAGAGGCCATCAACGGCTTCCTCTCTTCCATCGTCACCGTCGCAGGGGCGGAGAACGCTACGGGCAAATCGCTTTCCCGAGCCCCGGAGCCCTCCACTCCTTCTGCATGGCGTACGTTCTCGCAATGGGTTCGCGGCCTGGTGGGGCGTCGCCACAGCGCCTCTGCCTCGACCGCCTCCTCTTCTGCTTCCTCGTTCTCAAAAGAGGAGCCAAGGAAACTGTTCTCGTCGCAGTCCCCGACTGCCTCTGTGGTCCCTCAGACGGGAAGTGGGTGGGTGCTTGTGGGCGACGCGTGGTACGCCGTGCTCGCGGTCCAGTTGGCCTCCTCTCCCAAGACCCTTTACGACAGCACTCAGATTTTGCAAACTCACCTACGTGGTAGCTACGCCACGTGGCACGGGTCGCGTCTCATTATCTTTGCCGTTCTGCTGCCGACGGTGCTGGTGCTTGTCATTGCCCTGCGGTGCATACAGCACATACTGCAGCAAAACTTTCAAAACTTCTTTTCTATGCTCGATGCAACAGGAGGCAGTCAGCAACTCCTTGCCCGCGTGCAGCGCAACAAGGAGAAGACCCGTCTTCTTGCAGAGAACCAAAAGCGCCAAGAGGCGGGATTGACCCCCAAGCCAGACCACCTCCAACTCAAGCGCAGGCAAAAAGCTTTACCAGACTCCTTACCCCTCGCGGTGGAGCAGACAGACCCCGCGACGAGCGCGGCGGCGGTGGTCAACCGCTACGTCAGGCGGTGGCAGCTGACACGGGAATCGCTGGCGGACCTTGCTCTCAGCGCCGGCGGTGGTGCCTCGGGCGGGCTTGCGTTTGCTAACACCAACGCAAGCAGCAACGGCACCAGCATGCGGGGAGCGGACGGTGGTGGTGGTGGTAGTGGGGGCGGCGGCAACGATCGCGCCGTCTTTCCGGTTGTCGGCACGGAGTCTCCTCGCTCTCCCAACACGCATGAGGTGGGCTACGGCATCGGCTGGCCGCGCCGTGAGGTTTCCCCCTCCATGTCCATGCAGCAGCACCAGCCTTCGTCGTCGGCGGCAAGCGGCGGGGCGTCCGACGTCTGGGGCGCCGACAGCATGAGCAGGGCTGGCACGGCATCAGCGAACGAGGGCGAGACTCAGGGGAGCAACGGCTACCCCAACAACGGACCCATCGGTGAGCACCGCAGGGGCAAAGGGCGGCCAGGCCATCGCCGCATTCCCGTTTCCTTGGCACAGCCAGTGTCACCGAGTGCTGCGCAGGGTGGCGCCTCGCTCACGTACACGACCCTCTCCCCCTCCCATGTAGGCCGTCCCCAAGGCGTGAGCTTCGCCTCACCCCCTGTGGAACCTGTGGACGGGGACGGCGGTGGCGGCCCGGCTGCACCAATGGCCTTTGTGCGACCTCCTCGACGCCTCTCCCCGCTCGACACACCTGGGTCTGGTGGTAACGACACATCCCACGTGGAAGCGACCACGGAGCATGCGGGAGCGCCTGCTGCCGCCACGACTTCCACCACCGCGGTCACTGCGGCTGCGTTGTCGTCCGTAGAGGAGCGCAGCCCCAACCCGCAGGTGCCGCCGCCCACTGACCTCACGCCGAGCACCACGGACGGGAGCCCGTCTCTTCCCTCCGCCGAGACACCTCCGCGCCCATCCCTGGTCCCTGTCGTTCTTCCCTCTTTGCTTGTGCGACGCCCTCTTGTCAATCGCAATGGAGTGGCACCGCCGCCTGGCTACGGCACCAGTCTCTCCGACGCTGCTGCACCTATGCCGTTACGCTCCGCCCTTGTTACGGGCTCGGCTGCGTCGGCACCGGTGGCGACAGGAGGGCTTGGGGCCACCGCTACAGCTGTGGGCGCCGAGGAGTACCCAACCAGCGCAGCAGCGGCAGCAGCGGTGGCGGAGGAGCTGCGCGTGAATGGCCTCCATTACCGCCCTCCTGCTGTCTTCCAAGCAAGTGCCAACACGGTGGCAGAGGACCGGGTTGCCGCTGGGCTGAGCGGCGGCGCACGCGGGCGGCGGCAAGTGTCCTTTGCCCCGAGCGACACCGACGAAACCGACGATCGCGACGATGGGAACGACTCCACCCTGGAGCCTCTGCCGCAGCACATGTTCTTTTAGCTTGGACAATCTCTTGTGTGTGGAGTTTTTGTTTTTTTTTAAGCATGTCGGAGCTTTTACAGAATCTTTGTGCAAATGAGCAGGCGGGCCCCCGTCCGCCCGCATACAACAACAAAAGAGGGAAAGGAAAACAACTAGAAGGAAATATGATTCGTTGAGGGCGCGGTCAGGGAGCATGAGCAGTTCCCCAAGGTCTCTTCGTCTGTCTCCCAGCACCGTCAAGCGTGCAGAGGGTCCACCCCATCTTGTGTCGATCGATCAAGAAGGGACCACCATCACGTGAGTTCGAGGAGCATTTTCTGAACTTCGTGGAGTGCCCACGGTCGCACACCTGTTAGAATAACTGTACATGCATACTCCTTTTTCTTCTTCATGTCTAGTGGGCAAGTATTCAGAGTCACACTTATACACCTTTTTAAAATTCCCTTTATCTAGTCTCTCTGCCTTCTTTTGACTTCTTCTTCTCCTCACCGTCTTGCATTCAGGAACGGGTATACGACTTGGTGAACGAAAATTTTGCAAGGGAGCAACACGCACACACATTCAAAAATTACCTTTCAGCACGTTTCTCTTTTTTATCGGCCACTGGCACCCAACAGAAACATCAACGAAAACCACAAAAAAAAAAAAAAAAAAGAGCAGGACGTATGTCAACCATCACCCCGCAAGGAAAGACAGACGTTGCCACTGTCGGCACACCGTCATCTGGTCGGAAACTCCGTTTTGAGGTTGACGAGCCGCAGCCCAAACTGCGCTCTGCGATGAAAGCGACGGGAGACAGCAAAGGCGCAAGCCCGACGAGTGCGTATCCCTCCTCTCACAGCGGCGCGGCAGACGCACCTGACAGTGGCCGCCGCGGCTCAGAGGCGAACAGTGACGCCCTTCGTGTGACGGTGAGTGCGGCTCCTGTGGAAGTGATTGAGGCGGCGTCCTCGCCGTTGGTGCCACCGTCGGAAGCAACGAAGCAATCCTTCCTGCACAGCGAAGTGGCCCAAATCCTCGCTGACATGGGCGTGGACGCAGATGGCGGCCGCAAGAGCGAGCCTTTGCAGGTATTCCGCCCCCTCCTTCAGCGCACCGCAGCACTACTCCTGTCAAAGAGGCCTGCGGACCCTGAGCGCTTTCTCGTGGATCACTTCTACAGCAAGAACTTGAGCACCTCTATGGTTGCGCCGAACGCGCGCGCGACGGGGACGGGAGGCAGCAGCAATGTGAGCGTCCACACAGGGGCTGAGGAGCACTCTGGGAATCACACCTTGCACAACGCTACCACCACAACGCCCACGACTGGAGAGAGCGACACCGAGGGCCGCAGCTTCTCTGCAGGCGGTAGCGGTACCAACGTGGCGGATCTGGATAGCAGCTCTTGCGGGGGTGGGAAGAGCAGCCGCACCGGTCAGCAATCCATCGCGTTTGCGCCGGTTGGTGACACTGTGGCGCAGCGCCTGGCGTTTCCGACCCCATTGGGCGTCAGCCGGGTGTTGGTGGAGCGCATGGCGCGGCTGCTGCTTGACGTCAAGCCGAGTGACCCAGAGAACTTCCTCTGGACAAAGCTGGACAGCCGCAGCTTCAGCGAGGAGGTGGCTGCCGCGACAGCAATGGCCTACACCACGGACGGCTTCCCGTTGTTGCCCCCAGAGGATCCCACCCAGGCGGCCCTGCTGCGTGAGGTCCCCACAAACTCCCCTGGCTACAATGTCGCCGCTAACGTCATTCCGCTGCTCTTCGCCAAGAAGCCAGACGACCCTCTCAACTACCTCTTCCTCCATTTGACCAGCCGTGCCCGCTCCAGCATCGCAGGCTCGGTGCGCTCCTCGAACAACCGCCAGCGTTTTGGCGAGGAGGACAACACCAGCTGCACCTCGCGCGACCTTGGCGATGAGTTCGACGAAGACGGCGAGCACGAGGAGCTCGACGACGACATGGCCAGCATGAGCAAGGACGACCTGTCCCCAGAGCAGGACGCCGTGGTGAACAGCTTCCTCAGCAATCTCCAACGCAAGGCAACGACTGGGGTTGCAGGCATCCCCACCACGGCCTCCCAGCGGAGCGCTGGCAGCGGTGCAGGAGGCGCCGCTCGTCGCCGCTCGCTCCACAGCAACACAGGCTCCGGCGGCGTCCAACCCTTGTCTCATCACTCGCACCTGATTCCGAGTCTGCGCCGCGGGAATAGCATGGGCGGCAGCAGCCGTGGCGGGGCCCTCCCAGCAGGCGCGCTGCGCCGTGCCAGTCGCAGCCAGAGCCAGCTCTACGGTGATGCTTCGGCGGGGAGTCCCCACACCAGCGCAGGCGGCAGCAAGCGTGTCTGCATCGCCGAGGACCAGAACATGTTCGCCGAGGAGGCGGGCTCCGCCATGCACGAGCCCCCGTCGGCGTACTACCCCCACAGCGCAGCGGGCAGCACCGCGGCAACAGCGGGAGGCAGCAGCGTTGGCGAAGGATTCTATCCGTCCTTCTACAGCAGCACTGGCGCAGCCACATCGGGCAACACGTCGGACAACTCGCCAGGTGCTGGGGCCGGGCTCGGGGGTCCGGGTGAGGTCGAACGCCTCCGCGACGAGTTCGCTGTCATGAAGTTGCGCGGGGCCATGCGGTTGGAGCGTGTTGGCTACGAGGTGGATGTTCTCCGTCAGGAGCGCGACCATCTTGCCCGTCTTGCTTCTGTAGACCGCGGCGAGCACGCGACCCGCGCGCTGCACGCGGCGAGCCAGACCCTCGCGGCAGCCGAATCCCACCTGCAGGCGTTGGAGGCGAGCCATCGCTACCTCGTCACAGAAATGATGCCACGGCAACTGCGCACTATGGCTACCCTGGTGGAACAGCAGCAGCAGCAGCAGCAGGCTTCCCGGCTCTACAGCCCCCACCGGATGCCAGCCGTCAGCCCCATCGCCTCTGCCATCGCGGGCAGCATTGCAGGGGAGGTCAGCGCCGTGGCCAGCGGGGTACCGTCGGAGCTGGACATTCTCCGCAAGCGCGTGGACCTTCTTATGATGGAGCAAGCACGGCTGCGGGCGATGGGGAAAGATTTAGGGAGTGCAGGGGCCTTTGAGTAGAACAAGGCGTACGCATCTGTGTTACCTGAGTCTCCTGTAAGTGACTATCGGTGCCTCTTTTCTTTCCACCTTCTTTGAGGAGGTTATTATTTACCATCCGAACATTCAGCGACGAGTTGGGAGCTACCTTCCCGTGGTCTCCCCTCACGCCTGATGGATCTTTATTATCGGTGGGATGCTTCGTTATTTTCGATGTTGCTTCGGCTTTCCAACTCGTTGTGCAGTGGCTTCCTCACAGCTTCCCGAAATGTGTTTCCTTTCTCAAACACTCAGGCGAATGCATCCGCAGGGGGTTCACCTCCTCTTTCGGACACCTTCGAATTCAATGCCTAGTGACTACACCACCACACATTAAAAAAAAAAAAAAACGTGATGAACCATGCATAGGAAAGCACGTCCCACGGTTTGGCTGAATTCCGTGGAAATGACGATCCTCTGTGACGAGGACGCCATCTGTGAACATGCATGGTCTCCGTGGCAGCCAAGTGGCGGCTGTGGGGAACCTGTTGTCCCTATGGCGCGCGCACCCATTCAGCTTTGCACCAACCGTAA
>JASAOC010001830.1:0-11327 GCA_030849835.1 Herpetomonas samuelpessoai
ACGTTCACTATCCACCTCTGTGGTGGTCTCGTTGCCGAGGTTCATGTCGTTGAGGTCCTTGTCTGCGCGAGACATGGTGCGTGTGTGCGTATAATGGCTTTGATTGCTTTTACGATCACACAGAAGTGCTTTGAACGGTAGTTCGCCGTAGACAGCTGTTATTGTTGCTGTTTGCGATTTTTCCTCTGCGCGAGATATTTTTTTATGTCAATTCGTCAAACTTCACCAGAGGTTCACTTCAAACGAAAAATCTTGTTTTACGGAGAAAACAGCACGACCTTCGATGGAGTGAGGTGATGGAGACCAACGTTACACACACACACAAAAAGAAAAAAAAAACGAAGAAGAGGTAGTGGGAAAGGAAAGGGAGAAAAGAGAGAAAGGAAGAACTTGCACAATGTCAATGCGTCCTCTCTCTCTCACACACGAATAAATCTGAAAGAATTATTTTGTTTTTCTGGTGGGAGAATGTGAGCTTCACAGGTTTCTCTAGAACTTTTTGGGGGGATCGTATGGAAACGAAAAAAGTAGAGGAACCGTGAGGTCTGCTGACGCGAGAGGGACAGGCTCGATGACTGTTGGGACTCGTCCGAATAAGACTGCAGTGATTCTTTTTCCGAATCGTTTTCTTTAGGGAAAGAAAAGCAAAAGAGGGAAAGAGAAGACTGAAAAGGCAAAAAAAAAAAAAAACTGCTTGTGGATGTGAAAATGGGGAAAGGGAGGAAAAGGGAAAAAATGTTTAGGAAGATACACAAAAGACTAGAAAACCCTAAGGATTACTATTTGAGTTGTTCATGTTATTGTTATTTGTTTTGTTGTTATTTAAGAAAGGAGGAGAGGAGGGAGGTGACGTTCATAGGGGGGAATGCGGAAAGGGGAGACACAGGAGAGCGCATGCTTGGGGCGACGTCATCACGAGAAGAGGAGTGCGCGGCATTTGAGTGAAAGAGGAGGGTGAGAGTGGCCACCGTTTCGTGGACCTCTGGGCACTCGTTCCCTTCTTCTCATCACAGAAAGCAAAAAAAAAAAAAAAAAAGTAAGCCTCCCTCTCATACACGTCTCCCAATCCAGCACCGGACGCGAATCGAAATATAATGTGGGACGATGGTCTACAGGGATGTCCCTTTCACGCAGGACCCCACGGTTGTGCTTGGCGACAAGCTCTCATCTCTCTGATTGATTGCTTTTCTCATTCGCTTTTTTTTTCTTTTTTTTTTTTTTGAGGGGGAGGGGGTTTGGTTGAAGTCTTCCTGCTCGTCGGGTGCGAGGTCTTTTCTTGTATACGAGGTGAGTGCAGATGTGACGAGCGCTAAGGACGATAGCGGTCATGGCAAACAAGACGATAGAATCTTTTTCAAAAAAAAAAAAGGAAATGAAAAAGTAAAAGAAAAACTATTTCTCTTGCGTCATTTGTCATTGCCTACGGAATAGGTCCCACGCGCTCGGCGTTTACTCACGCACTCACACACAACACCGAGCACCTGTGAGAGTGACTCGCAAGGAGGTGGGGAAAGCGAGGGAGGCAGGAGCAGACGGAGATGAAGGGAAAACACACAGGCGAGATAGACTGAAAGGGACTTCGAGAGCAAAAGCCAACATGAGAGAAGAGAAACAGTCAAAAAAAAAAAAAAAAGAGAAAGAAGAATTAAAAGAAAATGGTCACAGAAGTCGTTGCGGTTACGTGTCAGAGAAAGGTGTGAAGCGGTGACGGCTACATGAGACACGAAAAGTGGGGGAAAAAGTGGGAAAGAGCCATGAAGGAAAGGAAGCGCGAATAGAGCTCGGAACGATTCGCAACCAGCGGAGGTCTTTTCTTTTTCTTCGTTTCTTTCGTTTGTTTGTTTTTGATGGTAAAGAGAGGTTTACATTTAAGAGGGAAGAAAATGTAAGAAAAAAAGGCGTAAAGGTGGAAGCCGGAGAGACGGGAAGAAAACACGGAAAGAAAGAGAGAGAGAAACGAATAGTGGTCCAGGGAAAGAGGGTGAACAACACAAGGGCCCATTATGATGGCAGGTATTACGAGAAGATAATTTTATTTTTTAAAAAAATGAGAGGTGGAGAGAGGGAAGGGGGGAAGCGCCCACAAGGCTGAGGACCGCGTGTCCGTCAGGCGACCGATGGTGCGGATGGAAAGAATAAAAAGAGGAGACGCGAGAGAGGCAACAGGACCCACTGTACATGACTGTACGTTTCAACGGAAGAGCGAAGCGAGTGCAAGACAAAAAAAAAAAGCTTTATTCCGAAAGAGAGAGAAAAAACAAATGTCAGAAGAGGGGGACATAGAAACCAGTTCAGTCCTTATAGTGTCCTCTCCTTCAGTGTTTTTCTCTCTCTTTTCCGTTTTTGCTTTTTTTTTTTCTAGCAGGTACTCCATCAACGCACACCCACGAACGTTGCCTCTTCTCCAAGACTCCTCCCCTGACAACGAGTCCCCATCTGCGCCGCCGGGTCGCATCTGGTGGCGTCGTCACCCTTCCTCTCGATTATTTGTTGGTAATCACTAATAGAATAATGAAAGGTGGTGTGTGTTATTATTTTGAAAGAGAAGAAAGAAGAAGAGAAACAAAAGAAAAGAAGGGAAGTGAAATACACAAAAACTAAACTTGAGAAGGTAGAAACAAGAAAAGGAAATTGAGATGGCATTTCACAACACAGAAAATAAAAGACAGCGGAAAGCTCTCGCTCCTGCAAAGGAAAAGAAAAGGGAGGAAGGGAGGGTGGAGAAAACTTTTTTTCTCTCTCTTTAACAGATGTTCCCACTTGGATCCTTACAGAGGGGAGAGTCCCAAGGACTTATTGCGTGTGGGAGACTCGCCCCTCCCGCGATCCGGAAGAAGGTGTTTATGTGAGACGGGAAAACGAAAGAACATCAGAAGGGAGAGAAGAAGAAGACATGAGGCAAACACACGTTCAGAAATGAAAGAAGAACGCAGTCGTCGCACAAATCCTGCTGCCTTCCTGCACCGCGCTACGCCTCCGACCGACCAATCTTGTCGTAAACCGCTGCCCCTTCCTCCGCGTACGGCTCCGCAGCCGCGGCCTCCTCCTTGATGCGGCGACGCTCCGCAAGCACCTTCTTGCAGTAGCGTGAGTACGTGATGTGCAGGTAAATGTCGGATAGGAAAGCCGTCGTGTTCAGGCCCAGCATCACCACGAGTGGCATCAGCACACAACGCTTCTTGAGGCACTGCACAACACCAAGGTTGTCCGCCTGAACCGCGTACCACTCGCCAAAGAGCAGGCGGTTCAGCAGAATGGCAGAAATCCAAAGTGCGTTGAAACCAAAGTTGTAATGCTTGGCAGGGTCCTTGGCGTAAACCGTACGCATCACAAGCACGTTCACGCTCGCGCAGAAGCCATTGCCAAGTGCAGCGATTGTGTACGCAAGGAGGAGGGAGCGGCCAGGCAGCGTGAGGAACAGAACAATGGACAGCATGATGCAGCCAGTGGGGACAAAGAAAGCGGCAGTAATCGGAATGCGGTCCTCAGCCTTGCGACGCTGCGTGTACGACTCGAACCAGCACATGAGGAGGCGGCCCACGGCCGAGCCCACGCCGTTGAGAACAGTCAGCAGGGCCGCCACTGTTTGATCCACGGGAGCACCATTGACCGCACCGTAGATGTAGCGGGCGTTGAAGATGATAACGAACTCGGCACCCACACCGCAGAAGAGAGTCCACAGAATGCACCACAGCTTAAGCGTGCAGCAGCTCTGCAGGAAGGTGGTCTGGTACTGAGGGGCAATGTAGTCAATGTCGGTCTTGATGTCTTTGGCGTGGGAGACGGGGCGCTCGGCAGGAGGCGCGCCTTCCTCAATAGCCGCAAGCTCGAGTCCCTCCTCCCCATACTGCTGCTCCCGCTGTTCCTCCTCTTCCTCCTCCTCAATGAACTTTGGTTTCTTGGTGGTGGCGCGGTCCAGTGGGGGGCAGGGGACGAGCATGAGCAGCATGCAGCATGTCACCACCACGGCGATAATAGCAAACGTCTGCGCGGCGTTGGAGCTGATCTTGTCCCTCGCGAAGGCGGTCAGAGCAGAGGTAAGTGGGAGATACACCACCAACAGCAGCAGCACCGTCAGGCCAAGGTAGAAGCGCCACATGGGAGGTTCCTGCGTGAGGTACACAGCACGCGTGGCCAGACGGGCCTCCTGCTTCTCGGGTGCCATGTGCTTCAGCTCCCAGTTCGTCAGGTGGTACGGCGGCAGCTTGATCACCAACTGCACGGCAACACCAATCACGACAACAAGGGCAATCAGGAAGTAGAAGTAGTTGGCCGTGTGTGCAGCGAAGAAACCAGTTTTCACCGATGCAATAACCGCTTGTCCCATCCCCATCATAGTCTTGAGGAGCGCAATCACCCAACCCTTGCGAGTCGGGAAGACGGACATCATGACAACCACGGAGGCGAGGTCGAACATCTGCGAGCCGAGAGACAGCATCGCATTGTACACGCAGAAGCGTACCACGGAGCCGTCAATCACGCCCTGGAACGTCAGACCAAACAGCAGCGCACCGAGGGGGAACAGCACGCAGCCAATCGTGTAGATGATGCGGGGGCCGAACAGATCAAGCAGCGTGCCGTACGGCAGCAGGAAGTAGCAGAACACCATGCCAACCGTGCTGATGTTCGACATGTCACGGAACTTGTACCCGTACGTCGACTGGATGTCACCAGAGATGATGTTGTACGCGTACGAGGTGGAGCCGCAGATCATGGCGAACGTCGCCGCCGTCATCATGGCGAAGCGCGTGAACTCGCTGAGCGGTTTCTGGCCCTGCGCATTGATGGTGTGCACGGCATGCTTGACTTCATCTACGCTGCTGTCAGCATCTGTTGTGGGGTGCACATCGTCAATGTTGTCGAGACGGGGACGTAGTCGCTCCTCCTTGTTCTGTATCTCCTCGCGGTTTGACATTGGTCGCAGTGTGTCAGGTCGTGGAGATGTGTGTGCGTTTGTGTTTATGTGCGCGCGTGTGGGATAGTGGGAGACGACGAAGCCTTTGCCGTAGATGCGGTGGGGTGGGAACGGCTTATGAGAAAAGGAAAGCAGGAAAAGAATACTTTATAAAATGAAAATCGTCGTAAACGGAGAGTGAAGAAAACGTTAGAGAAGAAAAAAATCTTAGCGGGCAATACAATAAAAACAGAGAGAAATTAAATAACGACAAAGAAAAAGAAGAGAAAGAGTCAAAATGAGTGAAGGGTGCTTCGTTTTCATTATTATTTTTTCACGGAAGAGCCGAATAACAAACTATTCGAGCACCCTGCAGGACAGCCACGCTTTTTTACATCACTTTTTTTTTCATGATCTCATGCCTGATCTTCTCAGGTGAGAGTCGCGATACAACTACGCGTCGTCACTCTGTGCCTTTTCTTGCTTTTTTACCGTGAGTCATCTTCTTCCCCGCCTCGCTCCACCCAACGAAGATGGGAGGCTTTGTCGCCCTCCTTTCTGAAAGGACGGGTGAAGGAGCTCCTTCCATCCCTGCTAGCCGTTCGGCAGCTCCACCCCTCTCAGAGAAGAAACCCCCCACTCACACAATCATACCCAGCTCTCTGAGTAGCTCCATCAGTTCCCCCACGCTGCTGGCGGTGCCGTGTGCATCCGCTCCCGCGCCTGCTGTGGCGGCGGCCGGAGTCAGCGAAAGAACGCCGCGACGCCGTCGTTCCGCCTCCGCAGCAAGTGCTGCCAGTCGAGCCTCTGCGTGATGCTCCTCCTCGAGCCGCTGCAGGCGCGCCAACACCTCTGGGAGCAGACGCCGCGAGACGAGAGAGAAGGTGAAGAAGGGTGATACGCGGTGCGCGGAGTCCTTTACGACGCGAAGCCCTTTCGCACGACTGATGCTGTGCAGCACGCCACAGAGGTGCGTGAGCCGCGCAGGAGAGAAGTGAGCCAGCGTTGCGGCAGCGATTGCGGTGAGGCTGCGGTACACAGAAAACGCAAGGCATTCACCGAGGACTGCGTAGAGCACCTCGCGCGCTGCCACGTCAGCGCTTACAGCAGAGGTTCCATCGCGGAGGCCAGACCGACGCAGGAAGAGACCCTCTGTCACAGACACAATAGCTTCCAGACAGCGGTTCAATGCCTTGATGTGAGGCGGCACGGCCAGAGAGAGCACCACGCGTCGGGCACCTGCCGAACCTCCCACAACAGCAGCAGCAGCAGTGGCTGCAGTGGCTGGCGATGCCTCTTGGAGAAGGGCGGCGACAACGCTCTTGACCGTGTCGGTGAAGATCGTGCGGAGCGGTGGTGGTGCTGTGCACCGAGTGGTGCGGCTGCTGCCGGTGCCGGTGTCATGGTCGCTTGCCTTGTTGGGGCCAGCGCCGGGAGCCTTGTGCGCCAGCCGAGGGCTGAACAGCGACGCTTCTGCGGCGTGGTGCTGCGGCAAGACAGAGGCGGCGCCCAGGTCCTCAAAGGCGACCGGTTCGCCCAGCCAAAACGCATGGAGAAACTCGGTGGGTGATAGGGCTAGGTGCACTCGCGGCGTACGAGGAGGCTCCTCCGCTAAGATCCCCGTGCGCTTGGTGGCGACAGCTTGTCTTTCCAACAATACGTCCTCATCGTCATCCATCCCGCTTTCGCAGCGTGGCTCTTTGGTGCTCGTATCCATGCGAGGCGCTGCAACCGTCGCGTGCGGCTGCGCAGCATCGCTGTGCCTGGCTGGGACAGAGAGCTTGAGGCGCAAGGTCGGCCCTCTGGAAGGTGGCGCCACCTCCCTAGGCGAGGCCTCCCCTTCCGCCTCAAGTTTCGATGTCCTCTGCACCTCCATGCCCTCCTCTGGGAAGCCCTCTGGCTCCTGCTTTGCGAGTGACTCACAGGGTGCCTTCCCACAAGGGGTTGCTGTGGCCTCGTCCTCTTTCCCTTTCACGGTGGCCTCCGCCTCACCAGCGCGTGTCCCTGCCGTCGTACAGAGGGGGACAACGTCCGTGAGGAAAGGTGGGAGGCCAGCGGTGACGTTGTGTGCGTAGATGCTGAACAGATGCGTGAGCCGCCGAGAGAGTTCCTCTTCGGCCTCTGTAGGTGACAGAGGTGCGGTGCCATCGCCGTCTGTGCGAGACATCTCCTCCGCACGGCCAGCGTCTTTTCTCCGTCTGCGCTTAGGCGGTGGCTGCTCCGTCCTGGGGACACCGGGCTCAGCGGGGCGGCCTGCAAGGGCTGCAGTAAAGAAGATGTGCTCGTGCTGGAACAGCATACTAAGCGGGTGGCGCAGGGCCACAGCCGTTAGCGTCGCCGCGGAATGCAACACCGTCGCAGGTGGAGTGCAGAGGGATGGAGACGCGTCTTGATTGCCCTCGCGACAGGTAGGGGCCTCCGGAACAGGGAATGGGCCGCTTCGCCCCGCCTGTGAACCGGTGGGGTCCATGGCGTACTCCTCCAGCTCTTCCAGGGTCGGAAGGAAGAGCTCCTCGGGAAACCCAAACTCCTTCACATCCGAGGCCGAAGACGCTTCGATGGTTGATGGGGGTGTGTCGCGTTCTGCCTTGGTCGCCGCGACAGTTGTGGTGCCAGACAACAAGGACTGCAGAGGGGGGAAGTCTACACCGAAGGGCAGCACCTCAGACGCGCGGCTGCCCTCCAGCACGCTGCGCACGTACTGCCCTGGCGCGCCACTAGAAATCCCGACGGTGGCCAACACTGCAGACCACAGCGAGGCACAGTGGTAGGCCTGCGAGGCTGTTTCCTTCTCGTCTTCTCCCGCAGAGGCGCCCGCGAGGAGACTTTCTACTTCTCGCAAGGCAACGGCGAGGGGGGTGGAGGTGCCTGGACCCTTCCACCATCGGTTATCCGGTTGCCTCATACGGTGCATTCCTTCTTCATCGCCATCCTTGGCCACATCCTCTTCCTTGATGTTCCCCAATGCCATTCGCGACTCGTCCTTCCCCTCCTGCATTCTCTCCGCTGCCAGCGAAACCGCCGCGGCCTGAAGCTCATAACCTGCCGCCGCCGCGGCGACGCCAGAGACGCCTTCGTAGAGGGCGGCCGCACGCAACATCGCGTACCACGCACGACCATCTGTCCGGGGTGCCTCAGAGAGATCACCCGCCTCCGCTTCCAGCCGCGGCATGCCAAGCAGGTGGCGCGTGAAGCCATCGTGCAGTTGTGCTTCAAAACCTGCAGGCAGGGCGAAAGGGACTGCCACGCGAGAGCGCCCACAGCATGTCGTCGTCGTCGCAAAGAGAAGACCGTGTGAGTCAGGCAGGTGCGCCAGATAAGGACCACCCGTCAGCCCACCCCCGGGCAACGGTTCACCCTCGTGTCCCTTCTCGGGTTTGCTCTCGAGGCGATCGCCTTTACGGCCCAATAGGCACGGCAGGAACGCAAGCTCACGGCGACGCGGACTCTCCAGCAGCGCGTACGCTGCGGCTAGCGGAGGCACCTCGTCCAGTCCCACCGGCCGTTCCTCTGTGGTACCTTCCGTATCAGAGGAAAGGAGCAGCGACTGCGCCAGCGCATAAGCCAAGGCATCAGTGGAGGGAGCGTTCACAGGGGGTGCCGCCAGTCGCACGGCCGTTGTGTGTGCCGGCTCGATGCGGACGCGCAGAGGACCAGGCTGCCGGTTAAATAAGCGAAGCTCCTGTGCGTGCATGGCGGTGAAAGCCCACCGTAACAAGCACGCATTCCCATTCAAGAGCGACGCGGCGCCCTCCTCTTCCTGCTTCAGAACTAGGTTTTTCGTCACGGGCCCGAGAAACGAGAAGGCGCCGCGCACGTGGTCCTCGGCGTCCGCCTCCTCATCCTCCGTCTCGAGCAGAGAGCGTGCCTGGGGTAGCGCCCCACACCCTGCCCACAGCCATCGCCGCAGTGCCGGCTGCTGCGCCGCCCCTAGCGTCAGCATAGACAGCACCAGGCGTAAATTCGCCTCTGCGGCTGCCGATGGCGTGATGGCGATGTCTGCAGAGGAGGCAACGTACCGATCCAGGTAGAAGCACAGCAGTGCCGCTACGCGGTCTGCAAGAAGAGCTCTGTCCTCGTCCTTGCCTCCTATACCAGGCACCGTCAGGGATGCCGACCTGTGGACTGGGGAGGCAGCCGCTGGGGCCAGTGCAGGCGCAGGAAAGGAAGAGGAAGAGAGGCTGGACTGTTTCGAAGCGCCGCTCGCCGAGACGCAGAGCCTCAGGAGCAGATCCATCTTTTCTCGTTGTGAGCCAAAACTGCGTGTTTTCCGCGCAGGCAGAGGACTGCACGCGACACCTGAAGAGGTATAACCTCCCTTTTTTTCTCCCAAACGTTTCCTTGATGGAAATACTGCCTGTGATCCTTCCAATGAGGGCTCTTTTTAAAAAAAAAAAAAGAGTAATGTATGGATGGTCTTAATTCTATTCACGCCGTGTCTCGATCCATCCGCCTTCTGGATCACTCTTGTACAGAGGAATGAAAGAGACGAATTGCTTCTTTTTTGGGGGGGAAGGGGGGAAGCTGCTGCATCACGCAGTGAGGTAATACACAGTGCGAGCGTTGCATTGTGGTGCGAGAAATACAGGAGGAGCAAGAGGGAATTCATGATAAGGGAATGCATATGCACGTCCCACACAAAGGGGCGTGGCACCGATGTCATGCGTGTTGCTCCACAGAGCCAGACGACACGCTTCCCTGGTATACTAAATCCATCCTGTTGACGGTCAGGTTTCTGGAGAACGGAAAAGAAAAAGGAAGGGTCGCCACGAACTCCTCTATGGGAGCGGGGGAAGAAGAAATTCCTTTTGGGGTAGAGATGAGCTTTACTACAAGGGAGTCCATTGCCTTCCCCGATGCAGTTTACAGATCGCCTCATTAGACATTTTGTTTTTCTTTGTATTGTGGCTGTGGATGACCAAGCAAGAAGATGGAATGGGCTCGCGAAAGAAAAGAGACGATAATAGCGTTCAGTAAAACATGAGAGATCACATCAAATTGTAAAGGAGGAAGGTAGTTATTTAAAACTAAAAAAAAAAAATAGCGATGCACTGACATCTGTAAAGACGGAAACAAGTATTGAGTACGTCGTGAAAAGAACGAAAAGACACAGATGACTCAGAAACAAACAAAAAAAAGTTGGATGAGAGGAGTGCTACAACCGTCAAAGAAGAACAAAAAAAATAAAAAAAAAGAGAGAGAGAGGGAGACAAGACTGTGCAGCCGAGAGCGTGGCGCAGAGCGATTCTCCCATTCCTTCATTGCAGCAGGATAGCCTCTGATGGGCAACCAAAGACGCGAAAGCAATATTCGAGAAGGAAAGGGTACTGACGTCGATGATGGAGTTCCCTCGTGGTCGCCTGCATCTGGTAACACAGCAGAACGCCCCTGGACCTTTGGGAAAAGAGGAGAGTGACCCTACGAAAGATGTTACAACACGGCAGCCCTCTCCTCTGTAATACCCAAATCAAAGACAAAAAAAAAAGTAGATACGTTATGAGATCACGGATGAAAACCACAAACGACTTCACCCTATTCCAAGGAAGGGATATTTTAAAAAATTTCGTCATCGATGTTCAGTGAAACTCCTTCACACCTGGCGGCAGAACTCATTCACGAGGGACACGCCGTACCCGGCTCCACCCCGCGCATTCGCTGCTGGGGCCGCGAGATCGACATGGATGTACTTCCCTTGGTAGTCGTGGTGGAGGTTCGCCTCGATGAAGTAGCCACCGCAGCTGACACCACCATCGGTGCTTGTTAACATGACGTTGCGCAGGTCAGCGCAGGGGCTGCGGTACTGCGGCTGGTGGTACTCCGGGCAGTACAGCACAGGGAAGCACGTGTCGCCAGACTTCTTACCAGACGCCAGGATGGTCTTCTCCGCCTCCTCGTCGTTGGCGTAGATGGCGGCATGCTTCGTACCGGTCGTGATGCCCTGCGCACCCGTCAGCGTCGCCATGTCAATCACATAGTGGGGAAGAAACCAGTTCGCGGTAGGGTCCGTGGCGAAGTGCACGCCATCACCCAAGACCAATCGGCCTTCCGCATCGGTGTTCTTCACCTCAATCGACTTGCCGCTCTTCATGATGAGGATGTCATCGTTGCGATATGCCAGAGGACCAATGGCATTGTCAGCCATGCAGAGTGTCACAGAGACATGTTTGATACCGTTCGCGTTGTACGCCGCAGCCGCCTTCTGGCCGTTCTGCAGGCACGCAACAAGGGTCAGGAAGCCGCAAAACGTTGCGGCAGCACCGCCCATGTCACCCTTCATACCGCTAGAAGTCGAAGGCTTCAACGCGAGACCACCGCAGTCGTACACGAGGCCCTTGCCGACAAGGGCAATGTTCTTCTCCGGGCCATTCCCAGACGCGTTCTTGTTCTCGTAGTGCAGCGTCACAAGGTGCGGGGGGTACTGGGCACCCTTGCC
>JASAOC010001831.1:0-11415 GCA_030849835.1 Herpetomonas samuelpessoai
CAGAAGCACGCCCGCAAGGTCCGCCACCAGCAGGCCGAGGTCGCCGCCTTCCAGAAGAAGTAAGACTGCCGCTTCCCAGGAATGCTGGCACGCATCATGGAGCACGTTTCCTAAAACACCCTTCATTTTCCTTTCTCGCATCCTTTGCTAATCAGCGTCACTCGCTTGATTAGGTATAAAAAAAAAAAGCAAGAACCGTCAACCGTGGTAAAACGAAAATACGATAGCCACTGGAACATTCAGAACTTTGAAGCGCCTGGCGAATGCAGGGATACCACGTCGAGGAAAAAAATGAGGGACGAGTGCAGAAGTCTGCGAATGAGAGTCGCCCTCTCATCGCGAAACTTTCTTCTCCCTTCTTTTCTTTTTCCCATCGTCCTTCGTCACTCGCCCTTACTCAATCGCCTGTGGCAGGTAATGCTCTCCTTACAGAGGTGTCACAAGCTGCCAAGACGTTTGCGCGCTCCCTACCACGTTTGTTTTTCTCTCTCCCACCTCAGCTCACGTGGACAGGATGTGTCAGCTCTCGTGTGGTCAGAGAGTGATGTGGTAGCGAGCAGGCGAGGCGGTTCTCCTTTGAAAAAAAAAAAAAAAAACATCCATGACATTTGCTTGACCCGTTCTAGCATCCCGTTCCTCTCCTTTCCATTCTGCCTGCCTGCCCTCAGTAGCAACATCTTAGGTTCTTTTTTTTGTTGTTGTCGGATTTGCGTGTTGTCCTTCTCCCCTGTTTCCTTCTCGAGGCACACTCTTCGCTCTCGTTGTCTGTCCCTTCCCTTGGCTCCACCTGCCCTGACCTTAGTAGTAACGGGGCACGTGGAAAGCAAACATTCATTTCTAAGACAGGAACGTTTTCTCCTTGCGTATTATTAGCGGTTGGTGCATTAACGGAAAGGAAAACACAGTAGCGGATCCCTCTTTGCAGTCATAGCGCACCTCGACCTCTGTAGGCATCTTTCGCAAAAATCTTTCGCTGTCTGTTGTAGGCGCTGACACTTGCTGACGTGTATTTAGGCATTTCTCCCTTACTGTCCCCCTCAATTGTTGTGAGCGCATAGCTACGACCCACACAAAAAAACAACAAAAACAACGTTCTATCCTCTGCTCGTCTCACTTGATCTCTCTCCATCTGCCCTGATTTCTCACCTTCCCACACCCCATCTAGAACCCTTTCTTCTCTTTCCCTTTTCCAACCATGTCTCGTCGTATGTTTGTGCGTAACATGAATGGAGAGCTCTCCTCCACCTGGCGCTACGGCGGCTCCGACGCGAATACCATGGGCGTGAACGTCGCCACCTTCGGCGCCACGGGCATCCTTGGCTCTCACATCCACAGTGTGAACGCTATGCACGGGTATACCAATATTGTCCCCTTCCGTTTTCGTGCTGGTACGGCGAGCGGTGTGCGTCAGCTGCGCGCTATGGGAGACGGCACGGTAGGTCAAAACTTTGACACGGATTACGAAATCGACAAGGAGTTTGTGGTCAAGTCGATTCTAGAGAAGGTGGACAACGTGGTCAACAGCGTTGGCGCGTGGCAGGAGCCGACGATTTATGAGAATAGCCAGTCGTGGTTCTCTATGGAGGCCGTCAACGTGGAATGGCCCCGCATGCTGGCGCGCTGGTCGCGTGAGCTAGGCATTCTCAAGTTCACCCACATGTCCATGGTCGGTGCGGACTTGAATAGCCCGTCGAAGTTGCTGCGGCAGAAGCGCGAGGCGGAGATCGCGGTGCTGGAGGAGTTCCCCACTGCCACCATCATTCGTTCCACAGACATCTTTGCCGAAATGGACTTCAGCTATCACAAGTACCTCAAGGCGCAGCGCTACCTCAAGATTGTTCCCGTCCCTAACCGTGGACAGCGCATTCATCAGCCCGTCTTCGCCGGCGACGTTGCTGAGGCGGTCGCCCGCTCCCTCTTGCTCGACCACACCGAGGGCCGCATCGCCGAGCTCGGCGGCCCGGTGCGCTTCACCACCAACGACCTCCTCCGCTGGTGCGCCGAGTGCAATGGCCAGCNCCACCTCGTGGCCCACATGCCCAAGTGGTTCTTCAAGATTTGGTGCCACGTCAACGAGCGCTATCCCGTGCACCAGGGTGTTCTCTTTGGCTCTAAGCCACCGACGTGGAACAAGGACTGGGTGGAGCGGCAGTACATTGACAACTGCGCGATGCCAGAGCGCGACCCGGAGATGCTGGATTGGGAGGACTTTGGCATCCCGCGCGAGGATCTGTACCGCATGGAAGAGAAGTACTTTATTACCTCTGTCATGTGGTCCAAGATGGCGCCGTACCTCGACTACGCCCCTCGTATGTAAAAGGGTGTGTGTGTGTGTGGACGGCAGCCCTGTGGTTTCGTTTGTTTTGTGCTTCCTGCGCTCGACACTGTTTTCACTTGTAGTTCTAGTAAGGTCCTGAGTCATGGTTCTGTTTATTTTTGAAGGGTTGATCGCCTACTCTGAGTCGCTTGTGCGTCCCTTCCGGTAGGGCAATAACCTAACTCGAGACTCTCCCCTCTTTCTCTATGCTTTCCGTGTGTTCTCTCTCATGTTTCTCTTTAAAAGGAAGGACGAGGGAGAGAAGAGGAACACACGCACACGCACACCATTACCGATGTCCGTCGGTCTGTATGATACGTAGCGATTGCTTTTCACTGTTGGAGTGCCAGGAGAGGGGGAAAGAAAGGAGCGAAAGAAGACTAGCACTGGCCTTGACACACTGCTTTTATCTCTCCCGTTGTCCCCCTTTTTTTAAAATTTCTCGTCGTGTCTGCGTGTCGTCTGGCAAGATACCTGGACAGGAGCTTGCATGTCATCTGCTTGTCTTCATTCTTCATCTCCTCCTCCTCCTCCTGGCTCTCCTTTTGTTCGTTCCCACCCGTTTGCGTATTCGTTTCTCGGAACAAAAAGACAAATCACAACGGCAGAAGAAAACTTGAAAAAAGGAAGCGAGGAAGTGCGTGTGGCGTCCTACGAATGCACCACATGTCTTCGGACTGAAGTGACAGGTAGGGTTCTCTGACGGTGAGGGCCTGTCACCGATGTGGAAGTCCTTTCCCAACACTTCCAGCTCTGCGGTCGCTGCGGAGAGGCATCGAGCTGGCCTCATCTGAAGGGATTTCCTCCCGGTCGGAGAGGGGAAGGCTCGAGACGGCAAGCAGCACGTACTCCGTGGAACATGACGATCGTCTTCTCATCGACAGTTTTACTGCGGGCGGCTGACAAGACAATGTTTGTCGATTTCAATGGTTATACAAACTCACTCTTACACTATGTCCGTTACCTCTTCTTACGGTTACTTCTTGTTCCTTTCGGAACTCTGCGCGCGCGTTCACTTGCCACACCTTAGGGATTATTTCGATTTCCTCTCGGTATACACCGACAACGCGTTGAGACATCCGGCTCCTCCGCTTTTCCTTCTCTTCCACTCACACATATATTCACTCATTTCCTTTCTCTCCATCATCAGCGTTGGTGTACGGCGTCCGGCTACATACTCTTACCTTTAGATTCCTCTTCGTCTGACGCGTCACACCCTCTCACCTTCTCTTCTTCCCTCCTTATCCCTCCGCTTTTTTAAAACTTTTACAATAACGCGCTCCGGCGCATTCAGTTGACCTTTTTTTGTGTTTCTCTGTGCGTGATATTGATCCCTCCTTTTTTGCGTTTTCTCTTTCGCTATTCTCCAATCTCACTTGCGTGTATTTAACAGTTCTCTTCCTACTCTCTTCTACCCTCTGTTCTGTCGCTTTGACTCTTCCTTGACTGCAAACAAAGTGAAACGCAGATATAATATTGACGCTCTCTCTCTCTCTCCTTTTCGAGATTCGTATTTCTTCCGAACGCTTCGTTTACTTTCATAGTTCTCTCACCCTCCACATTCTCGTTTCGCTAGACTAGATTCAAAGCACTTGTTTCCCTCTGTCTCTCTCTCTCTCTCTCTCTCTCTCTCTCTCGAGGACTCGAATTACTCTTCCTCCCTACTCCCTACCCTTTTTTTCTTCCCGCTTCTCCCCGCTTCTTTCCTTTTTTTCTTTGTTGACGTGGAGCCTTCACACGATCATTCCAATCCTTTCACTTTTTGTTTGCCACACCTTTTTTTCCTCCCGTTCTGCCTCGTTCTGCACTTGGTTTGCCCCTTAGAAGTGTACAGCCACTGGCTGTATTTGAGCATTCTTCTTTTGGGCTGTGCATCTCTGGGAGGCTATCTGGTCCACTCGCCCCTAACCCCCTCCCCACTTTTCTCAGTTTACGGATCGAATAGCTCCATCGGCACGCAAATATCGTATTTTGAGAGGAGAGAAACAAACAAACAAAAAAAAAAACACTCTCACTACCTTTCGTCTGCTTTCATCTTTGCTTTCGAGCAGTCTCCTCTCTGGGTATCTATTCTTCGTTTTTTCCCCCTCCCCCTCCTTCATCTCGTCACAGTGTGCTCGACAGGGTTCGCGGATCCTTTGCACCAGGCGACCCTTTTGGCACCTACTTCTGCCAGCGCCGTCCTTTTATTTTCGCAAAACACGTTGCTCTCAAGGGCTGCACGTCGTCCTGCATACCTCTGTATATAGACTTCTCTCCTATTATCTTTTCCCCACTTCATCGAAAACGGCTGCGCGCCAACGGTGCAGCTGCAACCGCATCATCCCACCAGTGACTTGCAAGGAGAAACCTTTTCTGCCTTGACAAATATAAGCAGATCGGAATCGTTGCGATTGCGTCTTTGACACAAGAAAAAAGCAAGAGCAAGTCCGAAGCGATGAGGAGCCATTATGTCTTCACGCGGAAGCAGCTGGAGGCCTCCCTCGCGGTGGATGCCGACAGCCACCACCGGAGCGAGGTCCTCCCGAGTGTGGAAGTCACCAACCAGCTGCGGGACCTATTTGTTCGTCTCGACCCGAACAGCACTGGCCTTGTGGCCCGGGATCAAGTCCTTGCGCTCTTGTTCCAACGCTGCCCTGAGGACGTGCGCTTGCCGTGGAAGAGACAATCCGCAGTGGTCCCTCAGCACGGCACTGCGGAC
This sequence comes from Herpetomonas samuelpessoai, assembly GCA_030849835.1. Lineage (NCBI taxonomy): Eukaryota > Euglenozoa > Kinetoplastea > Trypanosomatida > Trypanosomatidae > Herpetomonas > Herpetomonas samuelpessoai. Next base: position 5,019 of record JASAOC010001831.1, read on the forward strand.
ACGGCAGAGAAGGGAACTTCATCCGTCACGACAACCTCATTCGTGAAGAGCGGCGTGTGCATGGCATGGGCAGCGGCACGCAGCGAGCTTCTCGACTTTTGTGGGTTTGTTCAGCTGTGCGTGTCCTGCATGGACCCTACTGCGGCCACGGCGACGCCAGAGAACGCAAAGGAAGCAGCACTGGCTGCCATGGAGTCGTACCCCTCCGCTCGCCTCCCTGTGACGCTTTCTCCTTTCGCCAGGCTCCTTCACGCGACGCGCAGCGTTCGTGTGTCCATGTCAGATGAGGAGTGCCTGCAAGTGTACCACGCCTTTCGTCAGCTCGACGAGGGCGGCAAAGGATTTCTTGACGTTGTGGACGTGGCGCGCGGGCTCACCGTGCTGACGGCCTCGGCATTGCACACCCAGCAAGAGGAAAGTGAAGACGGTCGCAATCGTCGCGGCGGGTGCCTTTTCAGCGTGGCACAGACAGCGCAGCCGAGCAATGAATACAGCGAAGAGGCGATGGAGCTTGGTCGAGGGTTGTTGCGCGTGACGCGGGCGTTCCTGCAGAAGAGAAAGGGGGAGCACGCTATTTTTGTGGAGATGGCACAGAAAATGATTCTGTGCGCACAGGTAGGGCTCGAAGAAGCCTTGCACAACAGCACCGACGCCCACACACAGGCGGACTCAGGCTCCTCGTGCCGGGAGAGCCACTCGTCCGAGGTGCACTCGCATGCAGACGCCTGTGCCTCGCCTCCTTCATGCGGAACTCACCGCACGACGTCGTCATCGTCGTCGTCACCGTCCACGTCGAGGCTGTCGTGCGACTCTGCTAACGCAGGGCCGAGTGCAGCAGCATTGCAGGCACGATTTCTTCGGGTGGAGGCAATGGAGGCGGCGCAGTGTGCACCCCTTGTTGTTTCCTTCTCGGCCTTTCTTCGCAGCTACCAATGTGGGACCGGTGCCTTCCCGCCAGAGCTGCTCCATTTTGCTAACGTGCCGACTGTCTTCAGCTCCATCCCGATAGAGTACAGCGAGGCGTCTGTGGACGGCACCGTTGCAGGACAGGCAGACAACCTGAATCAAGGCCGCTCAACGGTACATGAATATCAGGAAACTGGGTCCGACAAGGAGAATGACGCGGCGCGCATGGCCTCGCCCTTGACGGTGGCCAAGCTACAAGCTACCTTTCCCAAGCGCACGACACCGCTGCCCGAGCAAGTGTCGTTTGTGGAACGGATGCGGTCGCGCAGCACGCCAGCCCCCACTGGCAGCACTGGGCCACTGCCTCCGCCATGCATCAGCGATACAGCGCCGCGGACAGGCTCTGCCGTCACAAGCCGCCGCTCCGTTAGCGCGAGTGGGGGAGGCCCACCGGCCAGCTCCGCCAGCCCATTTGAGTTGGCGTTACTCCACCACCTGCTCGTGCTGTACACGGAGCAGCTCTGTGAAGTGCCTGTGCCCACGCGGCACGACCCCTTGGAGAAGAACGTGCCCGAACAGCGATGCGCCGGCCCACTGGCACCTCACACGGCTGAGCTTGGGGCGGTCCCATATACCGTGACCCCCTCCTTGCGCGATGCGTCGATGCAGGCCGCCTATGCGCCGAGCAGAACGGACAGCGAGCACGAAGACCACGATGCTGATAATGCCGACGCACCACATACCTCTCACGGAAGAAGTCATCACGAAGGAAAAGATGCGGCCTCCAGCCGCACCGACTCCACCGCATGCGACTTGGACGGAGCCAGTACCTCTGAGGAGGGTGAGGAGGAGCCAGATGCACGCAGTCCTCCGCCAAATTCAATGGACACAGCGAGCCCCTTCCAGGCGTCTGCGGCCGATGCAACCGGGTGCGGCGCTGCCTCCATGCCGCTGTGGCGCTCCCCCCTGTCGTCGGCGACGTACCGGCTGCGGCCCCGATGGCCCGAGGCGGCTGCCTGCGGTGTCCCCCTCGTGACCCTCCAGGCGTTGGAGAAACACCTTCTGCTCGACCTCGACCCCTTCTACTCTCACCTCGAGGAGGTGCGGTGGGTGTTGGTGCAGCGCGTGTGCGAGGTGGCCCGCTGCCGAGCCACGTACATGTACAAGGAGTGCGAGGTGGTGAACGTCGAGGACCTCGTCCGGTGCGTCACTCAGGAACCCGAGAGTCTGGGCCTTACGATTGACCCTCTGCAGACCCGGCTAGACGCGTGCGAGGATATGGTGGCGCAGTCGCTGCCGCGCGCGGCTCTGGCACTGGCAGTCGACATGATGGTGGAGCTTGGCCTTGGTCGGCCGCGTCAGGTCGTGGCGGCCGATCCAGAGGAGACCTCGATGGCTGCACTCACCGCCGTCGCCACGTTGCAGCGCCACTTGCCGGACGCCCTCGCCGGGTGCCTCGATACAGACGGGGTCGCGTGCGAGGGCATCACGCGCTTCTTCACCAGCTGTGCCGAACCCTGCGTTGTGTTGGCGTCTTCCTCACCACTGTCCCCTGCTGGCGACGATAGCCCCTGCTGCTACCTGTCCATGGAGTCGCTCTTCACGCGCCTGCTGGCGGGGTACTACATCGCAGCGCCCCCACCCCGATCGCTTCTCGCACCACGTCATCACTCAGCTTGCCACACCAGATTAGACGTTTTCCACAGCCGTCGGTTGAGTCGCCAGGAGGTGGGTGCGCTCTCCGCCGTGCTCCAGTCCCAGGTGGACGCGCACAAGCTCTTGCTCCCTACGACGGACATCTCGTACGCGGAGCAACCCATCCTCTTTCGCACGCTCCGCAATGCACTCGTGCAGCAGTGTGTGCACCTGTGCGCCACGCGGCCGTTTGTCGCAGACGCATGTGCCGCCCGCGCCATCACTGCTCTCACACAGGTGCGTGTGCGACAGCGTGAGCGTTTGGCAGTGGCAGAGGCGCAGGGTGGGGCGCGCACACACACGGTTCAGGGGTGGGAGAAGGTGTACCTGCACCACTTGATCTTCAACACATCTTCCCCGCAGAGCCCAGAAGTGTCTCACGCAGAGGACGATGCGGAACCCGACGTGGTGACATGGGAGGCGTGGGCAGCCTTTGCAGTGCGTCGCACCTTCTGCGCCGTTGGGCCGGAAGGGTGCCGTCAGCTGGGCATTGCCTTGTGTAAGCTGCCCTTGTGGTCGGACAGCGCACCGCCTTCTTCAACGGGCAAGGCTCTTGTACACGAGAAGCTTCTCCACGACACCGTCTCACAAGTGTTTGCACGCTTTCACCCGAGTACCAGCAGCCTCGCGGCGGATGCGGTCCACCACATGGTCTGGGATGTTGTGGGTGCCTGCCCCGCGTACCAGTCCACGCCGCCTGCTCTCACGGGCGTGCTAGACATGACGCTTGTCCTGCAGCGATTCCTTGAATCCTTCCCTGTCCTCGCGTTCTCCACGAGCCGGGACGCCCCCACGACAGCGGCGGGCGATGATGCTGTAGTGGATGTTGTCTGTGAAATGACCGATGTCCAATCCATCTACTTTGCACTAAAGCGTTTGGTCGCGTGCAGTCACTCCCACAGCCGCTCTCGCGAGCCCGTCCTGGGGGCGACCGCGCAGCGCAAGACACCGAACGGGGAGCTGGCGTCTTCGAATGCCTCGGCGGTCTTGAGCGGGGAAAGTCCTGCGAGCAGTGTTCTCGGCCGTAGCCCTGTCGCAGCCCTACGCCCTCTCGTACACACCGGCGCCACCGCACCTCGCACCGTGTGCGCCCACGCCAAGCCACGCACCCCGCCCATCCCGTTTCGCCGCCTCCAAGACATTCTTCAGGCGGACGGCCTGCTGTACATACTCTGCGCGCTCGGCTCCCAGGGCTGTCTCACAGGCGAGGTGCGGCACCTGTCACGCGTGCTCAAGGCATTAAGTCTCACCGAGGATCGCATACGCGTGTGCCTCGCACGTCTGGGCCCTGTCCCCCCGATGGAGGCCACGAGGGCTCCTCACGGCAAGCGACCCGCGCCAAGCCAAGCGGCAGCGGGTCGGCAGCATGCCATCCATTCAGGTGAGGACGCGCGCAGCGTGGAGAGGCACCTTGGGTCTACGCTGCGGTGTCGCGCCATGGCGCTCGCGCTGCCGCCAAGCCTCCAGCATGCGGCGGTGCAGCTGTACACACGCAGCGTCTCCGCGCAGCGCGGCGTGGACGGGGCAGCAGCGGTGCTGGATCGTCACCGACTCGGCTCCTTCGTGTTTCACACCCTTGGCGCAGGTGGGTTGACTCGCTGCGCCACCGCGGAGGCAGAGGCCGAGCTGGTAGACCTCATGGATCGCCTCTTTGGCGTAGAGGACAAGACAGCCGAGACACCGGGGCACTCCGTCGCCGATGGCGTCGTGTCCACGGACGCAGCGACAGCAACGGCACCGCACCGTGAGCGACGCAGCCTGGAGAGCGTCTCTGGCACCCTCTCCCTGGAAGAGTTCCTCACGGCGCTGTACAAAGAACGGTGCCGGCCTCTATCGAAGCGGGTCGTTGAACCTGCTGCGGCCCCACAGAGGAGGAACGCCAAGAGGAAGGTAGGCGTAGAACACGTGGACCAGGCCACGAAAGCGAAAGCGCCGGCTACTTTAACGGCGCTGGATGCGCTATGTGCGCCCTTCAGTCCCCTCCCTATTCCGATGTTCATTGAATGATGAATCGTGAAGCCTTCCAAAGACAGCGTGAGGGGTGAGGCTAGGCCCTCGCAGGCTGGTACCGTCATTGAGTCTTTCCTTCCCTCAACCTACACCACATATCCGTTTCGAATCGTTCATTCTTTTTTTTTCCCCTTCCTCTTCTTCCCGCTGACGATGACGCCTTCGCAATCTCCGAAAGGAAAAGTCATCTCTAATAAACCTCTGCCTTCGCATCCCGTCTTTTTTTTTTATCTTTCTCCCCCTGCCGCTCCTCTCTCTCTCTCTCTCTCTCTCTTCTTCCTTTTGGACCATATTCCTTCATCGCTCACTAGTTCCCTTTTCTTACGCAGACACACACAAGCACGTCAGCAGTAGTTCGCCAGTTCATCTAGAACAATGCGGCGAGCACCTCGACACGTACCAACGGCAGCGCTCTTTGAGTGGGATGGCGGTTGCTCGCCGTCTCTTTGTTGTTCTCCTTCTCTTGGTCTCGTGCCCTCTTCCTCGTGGGCAAGAAGCACCAAACAAAGGGGGAGAAGGAGAGCGAGCCTATAGTTAGATCCACCTTGTTTTTTTTTTTCCACGGTCATTATTTACAAGGGAGCCTTTACTCCGGTTTCTTCATTTCCAGGAGCGATGTTTTTTTTTTCCAATTTGAAATGTTTATTTTCCTCTTCTGGCCACCATCAGCTGTTGCCCTCCCCCCCCACCCACAGACGAACGTGTCCTCTCTCGCCTTTTATCTGATCCTCTTCCGCACCAGGCGCTCTCATTCACTTGCCACATGCCTAACCGACTGTGTGTCAACGATTCTTTTTTCGCTCTTCAACGCCTTTCCAAGCAACAACGGCGCACGTAAATCCGAATCATAATTACCTCCATAACACTAACGGTACGATGGAGACGCCGCACAACATCGCTAGAGCGCGGGAATCACATTCGCATCTCCTTCTCAATCACACACACAAAAAGAAAGAAAGAGGAAAAGTAAAACAAAATAGCACAGCACGTTCACTGTTTGATTTCACATTGCGTAACCATGAGACCGCAGCATTCCACTGTGTAGGCCGCTGACGGTTCACACAAAATTTCGTGTACGACGTCATCTGGGCTTCATCTTCCCCACCTTTCCTGTGGATTGCGGCGTGTCACACAGTCACGGTGGTCTGTCTCACGGCATTGTTGGCTTCTACCAAGCCTTTGTTCAATGACAATGAATCCTCTCTCTCTCTCTCGTTCACTCTTCGCGTCACCGGGTTGTTCCCAACGTCTGCTACATCTTCGGGTGAAAATACCTCAATATATTATTATTATTTTTTTGCCTTTTCAGGATAGAATCTGATTTACTCTCTGAAGCAGAATAGAAAGAGAAAAAGGGGCCAAGGGACGTACGTTTCGCTCCCTAGCCAAACTCGCTGTCACTGCTCCTGCCGTTTCTCCTGTTGATTTACTCGTTTCTTTTCTCTTTACACAAATTCTACATTAGACCTCATTTCTTGTAAAAATATTATTGTGTTTGTGTCATTTATATCGACGTTTGAATATATTCTGTTTCTTCTCTCCACACTATATCATTGGCTCAACCTCACTTGATAGAGGTCTGCTGACGCCTGAACACGCGCGCTCTCCGTTTGGTCCTTTTGCTGTCGATTGTTTCCTTTTGTCTGTTTTACTCGGAGTCGTAGAGACGCATTAGCGCAAAAACTTTTGTAAAAGTGCACGAAGGGAAGCATTTCCTGTTTCAACGCACAAGAGAAGGGCCCGCTCAAAAGAAAAAGAAAAGAGAAATAAAACGTAGCATAATATA